>PVHP010050526.1:2500-11777 GCA_004024765.1 Zapus hudsonius
ATGGAACCCCGCAGAGAATGACGGGAGGAATGAGGGATCCACAGCCACAGACATTCAACCTACACAGGATAAGCCAGTGAGACAGAAACCAATGATCTTCGACACAAAGACCCCTAAACTCACGATCTTAAAGCAGCCTCAATACTCACCCACCAAGACTCAGAGACCTACACGGAAGAGGGGTGGAAAGATTGTAAGAGCCCTGGTGGGGGAGACTATCCAGAAGCATAGCACCCTTCAGTATCAACACACTTGGGCCAGGAGGACCGGGCTAAGTACTAAGCTATTCAGGGTCCCCTGCCACAGGGACTGATCCAGACGGCCCACGGAGGAGGATATCCAGCTGATTGGGGATGGGGAGGGGGGCATTGGGGAATTGGGGATAACAACTCATTGTTTGCCCACTGAATAATGTAACACATTATGAACAATAAATATATATTTAAGATTTAAAAAAAGGAAAAATACCATTTATAAATAGAGCACTACTGTTCATAAAGCATTCTGTACCCACTCGAAAAAAAATATTTCGGGAAAATCAAACAAGTTTAATTAGAAAACACTTCTTGGGAAGTTATAGCTATCTTCAGGATATTAAACATTATGCTGATTCCCTTTTCATATAACTGCCAGGAGACAGAATCTAGATAAGTAGCTAATTATTTTGAGATCTATGTAACAATTTTTCCAATGTTTCATCAAATTGTCTAATTTACATCTTAAGACCAGAAGCCTACCACTATTATTTAATAAGTAATAGTTTCAAAAGCAGATCTCTCTACTTTCCCACCTCTGTGTTTTAGTCTCTTGACATCTGTGCTGAGAAACAACTGTCCTCAATAATTTCTTACTCTTGACACCACACTGTACTTCTGATTCATATTCTCAATCTCTCTTTCTGCTCTCACTATACTCTCTCTTAAACAAGTATTACTGTAGCAACTAGAATGCATCCAGTTTTTTTCCCCCATCAAAATTCAGCCCATCTGTCAAATCCTACTTTCTCCATAAGCACTTTCCTCCCAACTTAAATCAAAGTCACCTCTCCCTCCTGCCAGGCCAGTGGTTTCCAACTTTGGCTGCACATCGGAATCACCTGTGGAGACTTGATATAATTGGTCTGGGAGCCACCTGGGCATCAAGATTGTTAAATCTCTCAAGGTGATTCCAATGTACATGCAATGTTGGAGAAAGACTGCTCAAAATCTTGAGCATTTTTTTTCTTAAACTGTAGCTCTTTCCACAATTAGAATTACAGACTTGAGTGATTTAGGGATGGATACAGATAAGATATTTTGTCTGTAAATGAGAAGTTGACTGTGAATAGTGATCATCCAACATTTTTGTCCACAAAAATACTCGTTCAAACTCTTTTGGAGGCACACAAAAGGTAAAAAAAAAAGGAAAGTAATTTCATGTGTGGAAATGGGGGAAAGAAGCATATAATCCAATGAATTTGACTCTTTCTTTCCCCTATTATAACCCTGGACTCTAGCAGGCATTCCAACCTACAACCCGCTGGCCACAGGTGTCACAATATAGCTGTGAATGCAGCCCAAGACATTTGAAGATGAGCCCTGTGTTGATGTCAACAGGTTGGAAAGCCCTGCAGGGCATCAAAAACCATTGCCTAAATATATTGAGCTATGGAAGTTCCTTCTATATGGAATGGTCTGATGTTTTGTGGTATCAGAGAAAAATCCATGATAAATTATCTATATGTTGGCTATGTCACTGGATGACTTCTTATGCAGAATATGCATTATTTAGCTGTGTTCCTATTTCTTATGGGGATCATACACCACTAAGACAAACAATAGTATTTCCAAATGTCCTAGAAATGACATCATGTACCAAATAGCTGATATTAATATTTCATCTCCCAAACCACCTCTGAGAATGAATTGTAACACGTCCCTTTTGCCAGTGAAGAAATTGAGGGTTGAGGGGTTAAGTGACTTATCTCAAGTTGTGGTACATTTTTGTGGCATACTCCCAACTCCCAATCCAGTTTATTCTACTTCTTATAAATATTTTATGAGCTTCTCCTTTACCTGCCACTCTGGGCTTAAAAACACTCCACTAATGAGTAGCACAGAGCTGTCTCTAAGCTACTCAGAACCAAAGTTCAGCCAGACTTTAGCACAGAAGACAAGTCACAACACATTTCCAGAGATCAGCAGGTGAATAAAATGTGTAACAAAGTTTTACATTCTCAAACTGTAAAAGGACTAAAGACATCTTAATGAAAAAAAAATTTAATGAATTTCTTTGTTAACATATTCAGTTTGGATTCCAGCTCTCAATAAATACTGAAGAAAAATAAATCAATGATTAAAACCCTATTTTCAAAGCATATCAAATAATAACAGATGGGGGTAAAAGTTAAAACATTCTGACACAGGTGTCTCCATTGTCTGAGTAAACTCAGCGGACCACAAATCATTTTTATTCCAGGTTTGTTCACTTCTCTTTCCCCAACAGGTCATTTCTTTACGACGTAAAGATCAGCGCAGTGCTATACTGTATTAAACTGTCATAAGAATGCAGTGGGAATAAAAGAGTCTGTAGTGAGGGGAACCCTGGTGAATAATCCATCAGGGAGACACCATCACTAAGTCAAAGTAATAAACACATATCCATCCAAAGGGACCAAATTCTTTCAGCTTGATATATTTTACTATTTGTGACAGCCATCTTTTTAGACGGGAAATGCCCTAGGAATTATAGAGTAAATTTTAACAGCCAAATAAATAGAAACAATAGAAACAGAAGTAAATAATATAAAATGTAATTGATGAAAGCTGTTAAACTGGCCAGCATTTACATAATTTAAGAGAATATAAAGTATGATGTGGACTTTCAAACAGCTCTTAGCACTCTCAAGAAATTGGTCTTAGCATTTTCTTGTGATAGGTTGTGGATCTTAGCCAAGGATTTTTGAAGCAGAGGTAAATACTAAAGCCACCATCTACGGGAGCTTGTCTCAGTATCCTCTCCTTAATGCCTTCATTACTGGGCAGTGAATGTGACAAAGGCAAAGACTCAGTCAATTGTCAGCAGGAGAAGTTAAAAAAGTTGAGAAAATCTTATAGGAACCAAGAACCAGGGCTCCAAGGGGAAATTCCCACTACCAGAGAGTTACAGAGAAGCTACACCCATTAGAATCTTGCCATATTTGCAATGTGTGTCATATTTAACCTATATTGATCTCACTCTCTGATGGAGATTCAGTTTGTATTTTTCAGAAGGCAATGAGAACCATGGACAACCAATTTCATCAACAAGACATGGGATGATGGCTGACATCCTGGCAGGAGATGAACCACCCCTGGCCTATCATATAGGGTCCAAATGAAGCCTATGAGAAAGTGGTGAGATAAACAAGAGACCTATCACCACAGCAAGTCAGATAACACAGGAAATGACAATGGAGACAGACACCAACGATACCCAACACAACCCAAAGCAGAAGTTCAGAGACACTTAAGATCTCAACAATAAAGAAGACTTAAAACTCACCCACGGTGACTCATGGAACTGAGCGGAAGAGAGGGCAGAAAGAATGTAAGAGCCATGGTGGGGGAGAATATCCAGAGACATTGCCCCCATCAGTAACCAAACAGAAAAAAGGAAAAGAACTGGCTACCTCTTGTGCAGTTCATAACCTCCTACCCCATGGACTGATCCAGTATGCCCACCAAAGAGGGTCCCCAGGGGGATGGGGAGAGAGAGGAGGGAAATGGGGATACCATCACAAGATTTGCTCATACAATGTATCTAATTGTTGGCAATAATGATATTTAAAAATAAAATTATATATATTATATATATATAATAAAACAGTTGAGGCAGATACAGGTGGAGGCATACAACAGTCAATATCTCAAGGAGAGGGTATGGGGCTCATGATTCTGGAGGTGACAGATAACCAGTCAGGCCATGACCACAGCAGGACTGAGTGCTGAGTAGAGTCCTACTTCTGGCTTATCCTGATCCCAGGTGGAGACCTACAATACACAGCTCTTCTCAGACAATTCGCACCTTGTGTAAAAAAATCCCCCGTTGTCTACTGTAACTGAACATACTGTTGTTTTTTGCAGCCTCAAAACTCAAGGAGTATTAAGCCATCTCCATTAAGCATTAATTCACTATGATCCATAGAGTTAAATACAATTGTTTCAGTACTAGTTGTTCTATTTAATAACAACCTGAGTATTTTTCAAATTGTCATCTTTTTTTTTCAAAGAGGTAATTTGTAACAACAAATAATCCGAACATAAGCATATTTTTTTTGGAAATTATAGCATTGAAGGAACAAATTAGATTCTGATGCTTTGGTTACAATCCCAACACAATCTATAATGACAAGCTGTAACTGTGTTTTCCAACTTTTTGTTACTTTTGTAGAGGGATTTGAGGCAGCCTCACTCTAGCCCTGTCTGACCTGGAAGTCAATCTGCATCCCAGGTTGTGATGGTTAAATTTATTTGTCAACTTAACCAATGTAATAATCCATAATAATCTTGGGAGGGGGTCTCTGAGCTTGCCTGCAAGAAGGATTGACAAAATCCTTTTGGGATTTTGGAGAAGGGAGGAGTTCCCTTCTCCAGAGTGAGCTCTTTCCCCCAGTAGGTGGGCCTTCCAGAAGGAGACTAATATAAGGAAGCTTAAGGGGAAGGAGACGCTCTTCCTTCCTCCCCCTGCTGCTGGTGCTTGTTCGTGACTTGCACTCGCATCCTGCTCTCCTAACCTTCCTGGACATCGGAACCCAGTTTCCTCGGCCTCACATATTGGACTGAAGAGCAGCCACTCCCCAGGGAGCCATCAGGCCTTCTGGGCTGGATTGGGACTCCTGAGACATCCATCCATGTGGACTGAACAGCTACTGGTTTCTTCACCTGTGGGCCTACAGACTGCTACTATTGGGCTGTCGTGAGCTACCCCAATAAATTCCCTTTTATTATAATCCATTTTATCAACTCTGTTTCCTCTAGAGAACCCTGACAAATACACAGGCTGACATCAGACTCACAGCAATCCTCCTACCTCAGTCTCCCAAGTGCTGAGATGTTTCCAAACTTTTCCTGATCTCAATCATCATCTATATCTATAAAATGGAAATATTAATTGTAACTGTCTGACAGAGAATCTTATGAAAGTTAAATGAATTAGTATATGTAAAATAGTTATAAATTAAACTGACAATAAGCACCATTTAAAAGCTAGATTTTTTAAATTTTAGTACGATTTAAACAGAAAACTAAAGACTATGTTATATTCACATCTTAAAACATCATCTACCTCAACCAGCATGACAAGATGTACAGACCTGTTTAATAGAGGCACTCAACCTGGGTGGATAATCAAGGGTTCTCTTGATTAGCTAAGATATTTGCTCAGTGGCAAGGAACCTTTAGCTGGAACTGGAATCCAAGCCAAACTCCTATGGAGACCAAGAATCTGGACTCCACAGGGAAGCTTCCACTAACCATGGGCCTAAAGAGAAACTGCACAAATTACAATCTTGCCAAATTGACAATGCTTATCCCATTTGACCTATGCGGATCTCACTCTATGCTGGAGAATGTTTATATTTTTCAGAAGGCATCGAGAACCGTAGACCGTGTAACTCTTCTTAAAAGACCAGAGATGATAGCTGAGTCCCTGGCAGGAGATGAACCACCTCTAACACATCAGCTAGGGCCCACGTGAAATCATTGAAGAAGTGGAGACATGAGTAAGAGTGCTGCTTTCACAGAGAGCCTGACAACCTGAGCCAGGGTGATGAAGATACTCAAAGATACACTGTGGATACTCAAAATGTTCCAACGCAGAAATCTAGAAGCTGCTAAGAGCTCAACACAAAAGCAGACTTAAAACTCATCCACAATGGCTCAGGCAACTTTGCAGAAGAGGGGCCAGAAAGATTGTAAGAGCCGAGGTGGGGGAATATCCAGAGGCATTGCCACCCACCCAATGACTAACTGCTGCTCAAACAACACATAGTCCCCAATCCCCATGGATTATACCAGCAATCCCACTGAAGAGGGCCTACAGGGGAACGAGGGCAGGGAGGAGGGAAATGTAGGTACCAACACATGATTTAAGCATACAAAGTTTCTACTTAATAGTATTAATAATAATAATAATAATAATAATAATAATAATAATAAATCACCAAGAAAACAAAAAAGTATGTTATTTTATATTAGGAGTGTTAACACCAATCCCCTGAGGATACCAAACGATGATTGTAAAAGATTTGTATACTGGAAAAGTTTGATAATATTAAAATATTACACACACACACACACAAGAAAAACTATCATCTACTTCAAAAGGAGTGATTAATGTTCGTGGAAGCTGGTGGTGTACTTCATCCCAATGTGGTCTCATTAGGACTCTCCTACTGAAATAAGAAGATGTAAATGAAAGTAACTCTCAAAAGACAGCAATTAGGCACATCAGTTCATTGCATGTAATTTTGGATACAAGGAAATTTGGCAAGGAAAATATGTTTAGCCCAAAATTCTAAACCCTTCTATTACACAGACAAGTACCCCAAGCTATTCATACAAATTCCTGTCCCCGGGATATTCGCTGGAACTATTCATCAAGTAATTTAAACAGCTTATAAAGAGTTGACCGAAACAGAAATGATTGAATTTTTCTCTAAGGAGCCAGAGTGAGTCTCTGGCAAAAACAAGAAGCTATTATGTCATGTCCAATTTATTTGGTCTAGTGATTCAAAGAACACTGCTCCGTCCATTACCTTCATTTTCCTTTCTAAGGGTCTTATATTCATTAGGAAATGTCCTTAGCTGCCCTAAAGATTTCATGTTCATTACCTACATTAGATTGAATAAACTGGACTTGGCCTAGCAGAGTGATAAAGTAATATTAGCAAACAAATGCTGGACTTTAGTGCCTTAAAGTGGCTTTCAGGGCTCATCTCCATGGCCAGGCTCCTTCCCACCTGTGGCTGCCAGCATCATGCCACGTGTCCTCCTTTCCTCTGAGCCCTCAGGGGTGGGTGAATTTTATAAGCAAGAGAATTAATAGGCCCAGGAACAGATGCTCTTTTACAGTAAGTACTATTGTGGAATCCAATCATGCTATATGTGTGGCTGATAGCAATCACTCCCCAAAGAGACATTTCTTAAATACCTCTCTATTTTAAGATCCACATTTTGGTAATTTTATTAAGTTAGAAATTAAACACTTGCTGGCTAAGTGTAAGAGTGACTGTGAACAAACTGTGCTTAGAGACCCTTTGAAAGTACATATTTTCTAGGTTGCTCAACACGAGCTTTCCCCAACGACAAGCCAAGTAAAACTGGTGAGGGCTGAGACACTTCTATCGTGTATGAGAAACACAAATCAACACCAAAGGAAAACAAGGCATCTGTAAAGTAATTGAAGAATTCAGTTGTCACATTTTTGTTCCTTTAAACCATGTTTGTGGAAGTCATTAGGAAAGTTTCCATGACAAGATGCTGGACTGGTTTTCTTCTCTCTTCTAACACTGAGTCATGGGGAAGGGGAAAGAAAACTAGATAATGCCTTGAATTTTAGTTGCTCCAGACATGACAATACTAAAATAAAACATGTCCCTATCATTATCATTGGGAAGAAATCAAGGAAATTGATTAATATGTTTAATTCATTTGCTGATAATATTAACATGCCATTCTTGATCGTTATTTTAATAGAAGCAAGCCAGTAAGGAAATAAAAAGCACAAACAGATTGAAATTATATAAACGATTGTGAGTTAATGCTTTTGGTCATTTGCTGTGGGGATGAATTATAACAACACACTGTGGGAAGGAACTGAGGATGAAATGTGGGAATGAACCATGGGAAAGAGCTGTGGGATTTTTCTTATAGGCCTTACAAATAACTTTTGTGATATTATTGCTGTGAGTTGCTAAATTTCTTATTTGTAACTTGCCCTAAAATTAATTGTACAACTGTCTCGTCTGCCCACTTAAAGTAATGTGACTAGGTTTCCTCTACCTTTGTGAACCTTTGGCCTGAAAAAAATAGATGACCAAGATTGACAAGCAATATTTAGAGATGCAGACTGATCTTAAGATATGCTCTGTTCTCCTTTTCTTAGCGGTCTGGTTGGACTCTTGACTCAGAACAAACATACCTGCATAAGAAGTGCTGGTCAGTCAGCAACTAAAGTCCCACAGATCTGACAAAGACAACAGGTGGGCTTAATGTGATTCCTCTTGTCATCAGAGTGTGTGTGTTCTGGATCAGCAGAGTTCAGCAGGTCATACCCCTAAATCCTTCCTGTAGCAAACGTTTAAAGAGTATCCAGAGTAGAAAGTTCTTTGCTCATGTGATATACTAATTATTCCCGTATTACTTGTTTTTGTCTGCTCAATAAAAATGCTGTTGCGTGCATGCATGAGGCAGAGGAGGCGCAGCAGCAATAACATCAGAACAGCAGTGACTGCAGATGGAGCAGGTTTACTAATGGCTTTCAACTAAACTTGTCTTTGGTTTCCTTCTTCTCAGTGGCTCTAAGGCAGCTAGGCCACTCCTGGGCTGGGCATATGGGAGTTAGCTCTCCCTCCACTCAGGTTTTGCTCTGAGAAGCACCTTGCCCACTTCTTGATAGGAAAGTTTCAGACATTAGTCTTTGCTAAATTCAGGGCTGTACTGTCAATTAGGGAACTGTGTTTAAACTTTGCCAAAGGAAAAGTAGTAACCACTATATAAACTTATCAAACTTATAAACCACTCTACAGTTCCTTAAAAGTAAAAATAGTCAATATATTTAAGGTATTTATTTATAAAACCCCTTGAGCATTCTAAGTCAACAATTTAATTTTTTTTAATATATATTTATTGTCCATAATGAGTTACATTATTTAGTGGGCAAACCATGCGTTGTTATCCCGAATTCCCCAATTCCCCCCCTCCCCATCCCTGATCAGTTGTATATCCTCCTCCGTGGGCTCTCTGTATGAGTCCTTGTGGCAAGGGATCCTGTATATCTTAGTACTCATCCCGGTCTTCCTGGCCCAAGTGTGTTGTTACTGATGGGTGCCATGCCTCTGGACAGTCTCCCCCACCACGGCTCTCACAATCTTTCCGCCCCCTCTTCCGCTCAGTTCCCTGAGTTGTGGTGGGTGAGTAATAAGGCTGCTTTAATGTTGCGAGCTTAGAGGTCCTTGTGTCGAAAATCCTTGGTTCCTGTCTCAATGGCCTATCCTGTGTTGATTGAATGACTGTGGTTATAGGTCCCTTGTTCATCA
>PVHP010050527.1:0-11798 GCA_004024765.1 Zapus hudsonius
TATGTCCACACTTTGGGGGGCCAACGGGGTTCCCAGCCTGGCTACTGCTTGACTCTGAGGTCTGTGTCGTGTTCTGGCTGCAGCTGGGAGCGGGAGAAGACCCATCACCATGTGCACACGAAGGACGACAGAGAAGGGGACGCCGAAGGGGAGGAGGGCGAGTCTGTGGAGCCACCAGAGGTGACTCTGGCCAGAGAGGAGGTCAATCTGCTCTTAGCGGAGCAGCGGAAAACCGCAGCCCTCAAGGTAAGAGAGAGGGACCAGACAGTCATGGGATTCACCCTTATCCGTCCATGATGGGTAGCCTTTGTGACCATGGACCATGGCTGGTCATGGTCATTGTATACATAGGAACTTTGAGGCTCAGTGATGTTGGCTGACTTGACCCAAGGGTCAGGAGGTGCAGATCTGGACCAGGCCAGGGTCTGGCTGACGTCTCTGCCCCTTGGACAGTGTATGGGATCAGTGGCCGTGGGAATTGAGGGTGGCAGTGAGATCCAGGGTTTCCCATCTTCCCTGCCCTCTATGCATGAAGCTTGGACTGCAAAGCCCACAGCTCCTTCCCTTTGGGCTCACCCCTTGGGCAGCAAGGGCTTTGCCATTCTCAGTGGTCCCAACAGCCTGCAGCTCAGCGCTCCCCAGCTCTGTTCTTGGGCTGGTGAATAGCACCCAGACGCACAGCCAGAAGGAAGCTGCAAAAGGAAGGCTTTCCTGGGTTCGAAGTCAACCGGAGCTACATGAGAGCCTGTCTCAAAAAAAAAAAAAAAAAAGTACTGGCAATTTATCTAACAGCTGCTAGGTAATAGTCTCACTTTGAAAAATTGCAGAATGGGCACTTGCTGGAGACTTTGGGGAAAAGCCAGTAAAGCTGGGTGCCAGGCTGCCCACTAGCTAAATGCTTGCAGGTGTATGTCAGAAAGCACTGACTGGTGATATCATGTTGTTAAAAGCAGGCAGCATTTAGTTTGTTTAGAAGTTCCATACGTGAACCAAGGAGCTCTTAATATAATCATGTCTGCCCACAGCACTCTGAAGATACAACACTTTACTTCAGAATTAAAGACTAGATATCCTCCGACTTTTAAAAAACAAATAGACTGAAAATAATAATAATAATAATAATAATAATAATAATAATAATAAATAGAATGCCTGTTGTTTAACCCAGTGATATACAGCAATAAGAAAGCATGACTGTCAGGAGCCAAATGCATATATCAATATGTGCTGGAGTCTGCAGCAGTGAGCCTGTTGTAATCAAACGCAAAGCAAAGTTGGAAGTGTGTAGCTCGAGGCCAGTCCCTGGATGTTTACAGAAGAATGGGGCACCATTCTGTGCCTGGAGCTCACGGTCTAAGGGGAAGAGACGCCAATTCAATACAGTGGTGCCGCAGAGAGTGCCAGGAGCCCAAGTCTGTGCTAGCCAGCAGAGGAGGGGCTGTGTTCATCCAGGGACCAGGGAGAGTTCAGGGAGGGGATGGGGGAGACGTCAGGGGAGGCTGGATGGGAGGACTGGGAGTGAGGGAGTGGAGGAGCAGTCCCGAGGAGGGGAAGTAGGGAGGACTTCATGAGAGGCTAGATGGAAAGGGCCTGGGACTTGAGGAGGAGTGAGGGGTCACATACATAGGGGGGAGTTGGGAGGACTCCAGGAGAGGCTAGGAGTTGGGAGGACTCCAGGAGGGGGCTGGGAGGTGTGGAGGACTCAGAATCAGGAGTCATAGAGAGGCTGCGCGCAGGGGGCTGGGAGTCAGGGAGGACTGAAGGGAGGCCACATGGAGCGGGACTCTGGGAGGAGGGGAGTGGGAGCAATCCCAGAAGGCAGCAGAACACATCTCACTCAGCTGTCACCTGCCCACTGCTTGGGACTGTGACTCTGGGCTTGCAAGGCAGCCCAGATCCCTGCTTGACTCTGGGGATCAAGGTGGAGTCAGTGCTCCCTGGCACTGTTTGTGGGATGGTGACTTGGACGAGTTGTCGTGAACAGACAACAGGATGAAGTGAAGTTGCATGCTGGGAATGTTGAACATCTCCTTCAGCTGATTGTAAGTGCACACGCATACATGTGTGTACAGATACGTAGGGAGACAAGCATGCATGCTCGGCCTGGTGGGTGTGTCCAGTGGAGCTACAGGCTAAGGGCAGGTTCCAGGGCTCACGGCTCGTTTTAAACATGGAACCTGCCTGCCTGCCCTGAGGTAGACAAGCTGGGCCTCATCTCTCCCTGCTTCTTCTCAGGCCCTGCTTTAGAGAAGCAGAACCTGGTTCTGGCCCAGAGCTTTGTGATGTGGACACACAAGAAGATGTTCCACAGAGTGAAATGGGCAGGTCTGTCTTCTGATGTTTATTTATTTATTTATATTTTATTTTATTTTGGTTTTTCGAGGTAGGGTCTCGCTCCAGCCCAGGCTGACCTGGAATTCACTATGTAGTCTCAGGGTGGCCTTGAATTCATGGTGCTCCCCCTACCTCTGCCTCCTGAGTGCTGGGATCAAAGGCGTGTGCCACCACGCCCGGCTTATTTATTTTTAAGACAAGGTCTCATGTAGCCCAGGCTGGCCTTGAACTTGCTATGTAGCTGAGGATAACTCGAATTTCTGATCTTCTTGCTTCCACTTCCCAAGTGCTGGGGCTAGAGGCAGATGCCCACACCCAGTTTTCCATCTCCTGCTATTGAAAGGAAGTTGATAGTCATGGTTCTCCGGAGGAGGGTCTGCCACACCATCTCACCTGTGTGTGCCAATATGCAGAAGCCCGATGGTGGGGTAGGAGGCAGGAGGACCGAGGAAAAAAGGGTGGCCGAGAGCCTTCGTTGTGTGAGCGTGCATTCACAGGAAGGAGGTGGGGGGTGGGTAGGCAGCCTCAGCATCAGCTGGTATTTTGGGGGAGATGTAAAATTACCACCTGCTTCCAAACTGAGGTGGTGCCAACAGCCCAGTGATAGACTCATCCAAGAGCCCGGCATGTGGCTCAAATGGTTGAGCACTTGCCTAAGCTGGCTTCCATCTCCAGCACCCCGTAACTGGATGCACACTCATCATCACACCCCCGAGAAGATCAGAGGTTCAAGGTCATTATCAGTTACATAGAAAGTTTGAGGTCATCCTCATAGATAACATAAGATACTATCTCAAAAAGGATAACCACCACAACAACAAAGGGCTGGAGAGATGGCTTAGTGGTTAAGGCGTTTGCCTGTAAAGCAGAAGGACCCGAGGAGTTTGATTCCACAGGACCCACATAAAGCCAGATGCAGAAGCTGGCACATGTGTCTGGAGTTTGTTTGCAGTGGCCTGAGACCCTGGTGCACCCATTTTCTCTCTGTGTTTGAAAATAAATAACAAATTTAAAAAGAGGACTGGAGAGAGGACTCATGGGTGAAGTGCACTTCCTGCACAAGCATGAGGGCCTGAGGGGCCTGAGAATGACCAGAGTTCGAATCTCCAGATCCCATGTAAACATTTGGACATGTCCATGTGTGCCCAGTCTGGCAAAGGGAAGCAGAGACCAGGGAATCATCCAGGCCTTGTTTAAAACCGCAAGTTCCAGGATCAGTAAGAGACTCCGGCGGGAGAAGGATGGAGTGGGACACCCAATGTGTGCTCCAGCCACCACAGGCTAGTGCCTGGGACACACACGTGCATACACCACACACACACATCCACACAGGCCAAAACAGACAGGAACAGAAAAGGACAAGCAATGACGTTCAAGTTCATCTTGATGAGTAAAATGAGTTCATCAGGGATTACTTAGTGAACAGAGTGCTTCTTACACATATGTGTTCTCTGAAGTCACCAGCTGCTAGATATTTTTTGTGGCTGTAAGTCTGCAGCCACTCCCTAGCGTCAGAGGTGACCGTGGGCTGAGACCACGGAAGCACAGACACACATAGACTTAGGGAAAGTCACATGTCATTGTAGCTCTGTCCCTGCCTAGCAGGGACTGTGGTGGCCTAGGCAAACCCTGTCGGGGGCTGGGGGAGAGGGGTGGCCTACTGCAGCCTGGCAGGCAGAATAGCTAAACGCTGTCTTGCTGCATGGTGTTACTCTGCCTAGGACTGGGTGGACTTCTCTCACTCTGCTGGATTGACAATCTCCATGGACTCTGGTGCCTCAGGGCTGTCCCTGGATGTCTCGGTGATCACAGCAGGTGTGACTTAGACTATGAGCCTCATGGAGAAGGTGGTAGCTGAGCAGTGGGGGCTTCTGCACTGGTGGGCTTGTTGCAAAGCCTTGTCCAGGAGCTGGCTAAGCCTCTCCAGGGTCGACGTGGTCTCCTCGGTGTCAAAGCAGCAGAACAAAGCGTATGGCAAGGGATGACCGCCACATGTCTCCAGCCTTGAGCTCCCCGTGTCTCCCCCAGGCCGGGCTGGAGCAGCGCCTCGCCCACGCCAAGCAGAAGGCCTCGCAGATGGAGCAGCTGCTGCCCAAGCAGGTGACCAGCGAGGAGCAGCGGGAGGTGCTGCGGCTGCTGTGCAGAGCCCACGAGCTGGAGGTGGAGAACACGGAGCTGCAGGCCGACAACCTGTGCCGGAAGAACCTGCTGTGCCAGAAAGACCTTGTGATCCAGCGCTGCCACCAGCACCGCCTGCTCTGCCAGCAGCTCATCCAAGCCCAGCGGCAGCTGATGCAGGGTGAGGCCGGCGGGCTAGAAAGCACGGCAGAAGGGCTGGGGATGTTGCTGGTTCTTAGAGGGCTTGTGAGCAAGTCCTGGACTCAGACCCCAGCACCAATGGTCAACTAAAAGCTCTTAGCCAGGCGTGGTGGTGCACGCCTTTGACCCCAGCACTCGGGAGGCAGAGGTAGGAGGATCGTTGTGAGTTTGAGGCCAGCCTGAGACTACAGAGTGAATTCCAGGTCAGCCTGGGCTAGAGCGAGATCCTATCTTGAAGAACAAAACAAAAGAAAAAGAAAAAGAAAGCTCTTTGTCTGAAAACACTGGGACAGTCCTTCAGAGTATAGCATATTAAAATTGAAAATATATAAAGGCACTATACCAGAAAACTCCTTTTAAGAATTTGATTTATTTGAGAGAGAGAGGGAGAGAGAGAGAGAAGAATCAGAGAGTGAATATAGACATGCCAGGACCTCCTGCCCCTGCAAATGAACTCTGGATGCATGTGCCACTCTGTGCATCTGACTTTTCGTGGATACTGGGGATGGGAACCAAGGCTGGCAGACTCTGCAAGCAAGTTCCTTTAACTGCTGAGCCATCTCTCCAGCAATATTGCTTGTTTTTGAGACAGGATCTTATGCAACCCAGGCTGGCCTCTAACTGATTATATCACTGAGGATGGCCTTAAACTCCTGATCGTTCTACCTCAACCTCCCAAGTGTTGGGATTACAGGTGGGCATCACCAAACTCAGTTTTATGCTGTGCAGGAGATGGAACCAGGGCTTGGTGCATGTTAGATAAGCACTCTACCTACTGAGCCACATCCCCAGCTCAAGAAAAAGCCTCTTCTAGCCGGGCGTGGTGGCACATGCCTTTGACCCCAGCACTCCAAGAGGCAGAGGTAGGAGGATCGCTGTGAATTCGAGGCCACCTTAAGATTATATAGTAAATTCCAGGTCAGCATGGGCTAGCGTGAGACCCTACCTCGAAAAACAAAAACACAAAACAAGAAAAAGCTTCTTCTATGAGGCACTTTGCCTTCAAATTTCCAGGGAAAGATGTTCTTTTTAGCAAGAGGTAGAGGCTTTGCTTGGTCTGGGGCAGGTGTGTCCCGAGCTCATTCTGACCTTGGCTTTCCTGGTTCCTGCAGACAGTGGCATCTCAGTGCCAGATTCCTTGGAGCAGCAGTACCAGCTATATTCCCGAGAACTGGGCGAGGGCACGCTGGACCGCCTGCTGCTGCTGCACTCTGCGATGTCCAGCTCGCTCCGGGTGAGTCTGCCCACCTCAGGCCCCTGACCCTGGCCACCAGCCACCTTTCTATGGTCTTGCAGTTCTGGGTGCAAAATCGCCAGTATTGTGGGGGTTTTGTTTGTGTTTTTTAAAAACATTTTATTTATTCATTTTCAAGCAGAGAGAGAGAGAGAGAGAGAGAGATAGAGAGAAAGAGAGAGAGAGAGAATATGCACCAGGACCACCACCTTGTGGGTCTGGCTTATGTGGGTCCTGGGGAAGGGGAATTGAACCCAGGGCCTTAGGCACTGGAGGCGAGTGCCTTATCCGCTGAGCCATCTCTCCAGCCCTGTTTGTGTTTTTTGACACAGGCTCTCACTTCACATCCCTGGCAGGCCTTGAACTTGCCATGATCCTTCTGCCTCAGTCTTCTGAGTGCTGAGATTACTGGTATGTTCCACCACATCCAGCTACAAACACTGACTTGTTTTGTATGTTTGAGATAGGATCTCATGTAGTCCAGGCTGGTCTTGAACTCACTATGTAGTGAGGGTGACCTTGAACTCCTGCTTCTATATCCCCAGTGCTGGGATAACAGGTGTGTCATCATGTCTGGTGAATGAGGGTGGAACTCAAGAGCTTCCTGCTTGCAATCACTCTACCACACTGATCTTTTAAAATTAATTAATTTAGGTGGGCGTATGTTCATGTGTGTGGATGTGGGTATGTGCAGGCCATGGTGTTCATGCAGAGATCAGAGAACAACTTTCTTAGGTCAGTCTTGGCCTTCCACCTCATTGGAGACAGGTTCTCTTGTTCATTGCTGCTTTCTCCAGGCTGGCTGGTCTGTGAGCTTCGTGGAAATTCTTTTTCTGCCTCCCATAGACATGCTGAGGTTATAGAAGCCCTCAGTTCCAGCTTTTAAGTGGGGTCTGGAGATCTGACTTGGGTATACCAGCTTGAGCAGCAAATGCTTTATCCATGGAGCCATCTCCCCAACACTGATATATATATATATATATATATATATATATATATATATATATATATATATATGTGTGTGTGTGTGTGTGTGTGTGTGTGTGTGTGTGTGTAGAGGTATATTTGTAAGGAGAGAGGCAGACAGGCAGACAGACAGATAGACAGACAGAGAGAATGGACATGCCAGGCTTCTTGCCACTGTAAACAAACTCCAGACACAAGCATCACTTCATGCATCTGGCTTTAAGTGGGTGCTGGGGAATCCACCCCAGGCTGTCAGGCTTTGCCAACAAGCGCCTTTCACCGCTGAGTTATCTCTTCAGACTCTTGCTATATTTTGCCCTCTATAGTTTTGTCTTTTCCAAATCATCCAGTAGCCAGTAGACCTTTCCACTGGCTTCTGTCTCTTAGTGAAAGGCATGTGTGTCTCCTCCACACCTTTCCATGGCATGATCACTTCCTTTTGTCTTCCCACTGAGTGACGTTGCCTGGTCTGGTTGTTCCAAAATTGTAAGTCTTCACCTATTCAAGAGTATCTTTGTTGCTTCTAAGCTTTGGCAATGGTGAGTTGAGCCTACTACAAACATCCACAGGCAGGCTTGTGTGACAATGGGAGCTTTTTTTCTCCTCTGGGGGGATACCACGGAGTGGCTGGATCATGTGACAGTCAGTTTAGTTTTGCAAGAAACTGACAACTGTCCTTCAGACCCACTGTAGCACCCCCACCAGCAACGATGGTTAGCTTCAGTCGTTCGCATCCTTGTCTAGACCTTGTCTAGATCTGCCATGGACACGTCTATGTTTTCCCTCCCAGGGTTCCTCTGGCTCTGCAATCCAGCATGAGATCCACGTTTCCTCTAGCTGTCTGTCTCCGATTCCCTGAGTCTGGAAGCCTCTGCAGTCTCTCTGCCTCTCTTCCTTCTTTCTTCCCTTTCTTCCTCTCCTTCCCTCCCTCCCTTTCCTTCGGTCCTTTTCTCCCTCCCTCTCATTCCCTTCTTCCCTTTCTTTCTCTCCCTCCTTCCCTCTATTCCTCCCTTTCTCCCTCTTCTTCTTCCTTATCCTGCCCTCTTTTCCTCCCTCCCTCCCTTCCCCAATCCTTCTCTTCCTCCCGCCCTTCCTCTCCTTCCCTCTTTCCCCCTTTTTCCCTCTCCCTCCCTCTGTCTCCTCTCCCTCTCTTCCTTCCTTTGTGGGAAGCTATGCATATACTTATATTAAACATTAAATACCAACTCCCCAACCCTCCCCAGCCCCCGGGGACCCTGTGTTCTACTTTCTGTCTGTGGGTTTGACTCCTCTAGAGACCTTTGAGCGAAACTCTTGATCGTTGGCTTATCTCACTGGATATAATGTCATCTGTGTTGTGACATGTGTCAGAATTTCCTTTCTTTCAAGGGCTGATTAAAACTTCACTGTGTGTGTGTTTCCACATTTTGCACACTTAACACACCTAGTCTTCTGTTGGTGGACAGGGGTTGCTCCCACCTCTGGCTGTTATGCATGATGCCGGTCAACATGGATGGCTTGCAAAGCTCTGTTTTGAGTTTATGGTTTTAATTCTTTTGGGTATCAGCCCAGACATGGAAGTCTGGGGTCATATGCCCTATGTCTAATTTCTTGGGGGCTAATGGTCTTTTGAGGTCTCTGGCAACAGGTACCCCATATCACTTCTACTCAAGGTTGAGACCAAGGTTTGGTCCCTGGGGAGCTGTCCACCTGTGCAGAAGAGCCTCCCTGATCTCCATGGTGGGCATGAGCTCAGGAGTCCACCTGGCTAGTCTCCCCTGCCTGTGGCTCGCCCTGAACCCCGGGAAGGATGACACGAGCCTTCCTGTGGCTCTTCAGAGTCCCTCTGCTTGGAGTTATGGTTGCTCGTGTCCCTGCCGCTCTCACTTGTCCCTTTGGTCTCAGGATGGATCTGTACTGAACATATCACCCTCACCTCCTGAGGAACCCAGCGGAGACCAGCCAGAGGACAGGAAAGAACTCCCATGGGGCACCCCATTTGAGCTGCCTCCGATATTGCTGGAGAAAGACAGGTGGGTCAAGTGGAGTCTGGGTGGGGGCTGAGGCCACTGATTTCAGGAGATCTGCCACCCAGGGCTTGCTCCAAAGCTCCTGCTCCCTCTCTTAGTATGTGTGTCCCCCACCCACATGTATGCATACCTCACACATATGTGAACAAAAAAAGAGGGGCTAGGGAGATGGCTCAGTGGAGAAAGCACTTGGCCCACAAGGGTGAACACCTGAGTTTGGATCCCCAGAACCCATATAAAGCTGCACGCTGAAGCAGGTGTCCGTAGTCCCAGCACACTTAGGGCAAGAAGAGGCGGAGAAAGGAGAACCCCCCCCCCCCAAAGTGCAGTGGTGAACAGAGACCCTGCCACAAGCAAGGTGGAAGGCAAGGACAATACTTGAAACTCCTCTGCCCCCCCCCCACGTGCCATGGCACACACGCCCACATTCACACACAGGCATATGAGCAGGACACACATAGAAAAGTTAACTCATCCCAGGCTCACTGCATTCCAAGAGTAACCACCGGGCTGGGGAGTGAGGCGTGAAGCAAAGTCTGGTTTTCCTGTGTGTGTGTCTTTTCTGAATGTGGCCAGTCTTTCCACTCGCAAGGCCTTCCCTTCCTCCCCTTCCTCCTCATTCTCTTTTTCTCTAGTATTTTTCCAATAGACCAAAGCTCACACCAGCACATCAAACACCCACACACACGATCACATTGGCCCAATTTGTATGGCTGTCCTTCTCACTCAGGATGTCATAACAAAACACCATAAGCTGGGAGGCTTAACATGTATTTTTTTCTGTGCCTGTGTGTGTGTGTGTGTGTGTGCACCTGTGTGCAGGCACTTGTGCTTGTGTGTGCACATGTATGTGGAGGCCAGAAGTTGCTATTCTGTTCATTTATTATTGGTTGAGACAGGCTTTCTCACTGAACCCCGAGCTCACCAGTTTGTCTAGACTAACCAGCCAGCTAGTCTCCACATATTTTCTCATAACTATGGAGGCTGGCAATCTGCTGTCAGGTTGCCAGTGGCGTTGGAGCTTGGTGAGGGCGTCTTTCTGGCTGCAAGAGAGAGAATATGAATATGAACATGCCAGGGCATTTAGCCACTGCAAATGAACTCCAGATGCATGTGTCACTTTGTGCATCTGGCTTTACGTTGTGCACCTGGCTTTACATGGGAACTGGAGAATTGAACTTTGTTCATTAGGCTCTTCAGGCAAGCGCCTTAACCGCTAAGCTATCTCCCCAGCTCTATTTTATTTATTGATATTTTTTCTACATGCATACAGTTTGTTTTGATCATTTTACCTCCTGTTACCTACTCTTGTCCCCTCCCCCTTCTGCTGAACCCATTTTTCTTCCCATCTCCCTTCTACTTTGAGGTCACGTGTGTGACCCACTGATTTTTAAAAAACTTTTTATTGATAGCTTCCATAATTATAGACAATAAACCACCATGATTCCCTCTCCACCCTCCCTCATATCCCTTCCCCTCTCAATTAGTCTCTGTTTTGTTTCTGCATCATCATCTTTTCTTCCCTTGATGTGTAAGTGTTATCAGGCACTGCGAGGTCATGAATATCAAGGACATTTTGTGTCTGGAAGTTTGCGTTGTAAGCAGTCCTACTCTTCCTTTGGCTCTTACAGTCTTTCTACCACCTCTTCCGCAATAGAACCTGAGCCTCTGGAAGTGTGACAGAGATGTCCCAGTGCTGAGCACTCCACTGTCATTGCTTCTCAGCACGATGGTGTCTTTGGACTTATCCCAGTTGGCCCACTGATTTTAATGAGGGTTACCTGCACAAATATGGGTGGGGATGGACAACTTACCAGTGGGTACACCACTGAAGAAAATGCCTTCTCTTCCCCCAGCAACCACTAACTCCTCAGGGAGTGGCGGGGTCCTCATGAGTTCCTCCAACCATGTGTGACAGAATGTCTTTACCTTGTTTGGAGGGAGGGTCTCTTCTAGACTTGCCTTTGTCAGCTCACTGGCCCATGAGCTTCTTGGGACTTCTGTCTCCACCTCCCATCTCTGCACAGGTGCGCTGAAGTTACAGATGCTACCTGTATTCTGCTTCCGGTTTATATGGGTTCTGGGGATCTAAATTTGTTTTGCTTAGGCTTGCCCAGCAAGGGCTTTTCCCCATGGAGCCATCTCCCTGTCTCTTGGCACAAACATTGCAGCATACACCATTTTCCTTAGGTCCCCATGCCTTTGGTTGCATGTTTCATTTCTCCCCCATGGGAGAGCCCTGAACCCCAAAATCCCATGCTGCCCTCCAGCTGCCATAGTAGGTAATCAGAATGCACTATTATGTGGCCCCAATTACAGAAACCTACCTGAGGCTTCACCCAATGCAGGGGCCACAGGCTGGGGTCCCAGGTGTCCCAAGCTGTGGCAAAGGGTGCAGGCCTCAGTGTGACCTTTTTAATTGTCTGTGTCATCCACAGTGATGGGAACATATCATCAAAAAGCACGCCACTGCGGAAGCTGGGAAAGCAAGACCCTCTTCCGCTTCCACCAGCCCTCCGTGTCCTGCTAACTCCTCCGATGCTTGAGGTTGGTGTTGTTGAAGTCAGCACACTCCAATGGGATGAACCTCCAAACCCAGCACATTTTGTGGGAGGAATGGATTTATTGAAGCTACAGATCCAGGGGAAGTTCCATATTGGTGTAAGAGGCTGGCCCCCTTTCACAGTCCAACCAGAGAGAGAAACCCATCACCAACACCATACATCAGCAAATGGTAGGGGGGGAGAGAAAATTTCCCCTCCTTTATATAGCCTCAGGATGGGGTCTTACAACCCTTTCCCAGACTTGTTGGCTTCCTGAGACTCTAGAATTTCCTTCCTGTACTGTCCTCCCAGGAAGGGATGTTAATTTCTAGCTTCTCTGAGCTTCCTTACATCCTACCTTTACTGAGAGGCTGCCTTCCTGTGAACAACCTC
>PVHP010050528.1:0-11892 GCA_004024765.1 Zapus hudsonius
TTGTTTTGTTTTTCAAGGTAGGGTCTCTCTCTAGTCCAGGCTGACCTGGAAGTCACTATATAATCTCAGGGTGGCCTCAAACTCATGGAGATCCTCCCACCTCTGCCTCCCGAGTGCTGGGATTAAAGGTGTGCATGATCTCGTGCATGTGAGCACAAACAAATCAGGCCTTTCCTTTAAGTTAACTCCTGCCACACCTTGCTGCCATGGGATTCAACAGTGACGTGGTGGTTGTGTCTCTGGATGAGCACTTGTCCCTTCCTCGCTGCTGCTGAGTTTATACAAATCACTTCACTTCTCTGGTTCGTTCTAGCCCCTCAGCTGCAATCAGTTTATTGAGGCCAAGAGAAGGGATGCCATGGGATTTTCGAGGGGCTGTTGAGTGCCAGGGACTAGTGAGGGGAGGCACCCTTCCCAGGGACAGGCTTCTGAGGTCATGGTGACCCTAACTATTCCCACCTGTCTGCCTCACTGGGTGAGGGACTGGTCTTCACAAGGTCAGTGCTCCCTGGCCTTGGCTGGAGCTTTTTCACTGACAAATGAGAGCGCAGCTACTTTATAGTAAAATACCCCAGATGTGGGAACAGCTCAAGAAGTGGTGAGTATCCAGGCGAATATATGAGGAACATGGCGCATACATCCGGAGTTCATTTGTAGCGGCAAGAGGCCTCAGTGCGCCCGTGCTCTCTCTTTTTCTCTCTCTCCCTCTCTCTCTCTCCTCTCATGCACACATGTGCATGTGTGTACAGCAGATAAATTTTATGTGGTAAATATTATGAAGAAACAAGGTACTAGAAGACTCCATAATTTTCTATTCCCAGATAAGCCTAAAAAAATCTCCCTTTCCCCTCCCTCGGCCTCAGTCGTCTCATCTGTTAGATGGGTGCACAGCCATTCTGATTCCCCATCCCCAAATGCGTCAGGAGAATCAGAATCAGAGTGTCCAGGAAGTCTACTCAGAAGGGTCTGCTCTCATCTGGGTGAGTTCCAGGGAAGGGTGCTATGTGGGTCCAGGAAGGCTTTGTGAGGATTTCACATGCTCCAGGCCCCAGAGGAAGAAGGAAGCAGTTGGCCAGGGCAGGACCTACATAGTTGTGGCAAGGAGACACCTGTAATCATGTCCCTTCTCCTGTTCCCATAGCAACCCCCCATTTTTGTTTGTTTGTTTGTTTTGAGGCAGGGTCTCCCTGTAGACCAGGCTGACCTGGAACTCACTCTGTAGTTCCAGCCTAGCCTCAAACTCATGGAGATCTATCTTCCTAACTGCCTCCCGAGTGCTGGGATTAAAGTGTTCACTAACACACCGGCCCCCATCTCTTCCTTCCTAAATTCTGACCATAGTGAGAAGATGATCTCTAGGTTAGGGATATTTTCTGGATACAAATGAGACTGTTTTCCAGGCAAGAGGTTCATAATCTTGATTCTTCTTGGTAGAATGAGAAGAGTGTCTGTAAATATATCCTTTTGGAAACAAAATCTACCTAAAGAAACTTCTGTTTACTTCACTATAAAATGCGTGCTTGCAAAGCCTATTGGTCTGAGTTTGATTCCCCGGAAACTACGTAAAGCCAGATGCACAAACTAACTCATGCATCTGAAGTTTGTATGCAATGGCAAGAAGCCCTAGTGCCCCCATTTTCTCTCTCTCTCTCTTTCTCTCTCTTCCTATCTCTTTCTCTCTCCCTCCCTCCCTTTCTTTCTCTCTTTCAAATAAATAAATAAAAAGAAAAGAAAGAGCCTTGCTGTGTGGGTGAAATGGAAGGCCCTCTGGCCATCTGTCTTCTCACTCTGATCCAACACTTGTCCTCATGGCCCCTTTATTTCCACTCACTTCTCCACCCTCATCACCCATTTCCCTTCCTTCCTTTTCTCATCCTGTCCCTCATTCACATTTTGCCAAAGATAACCTTTTGGAATAGTTTAGACAAGACCTCCTGGGCTGGAGAGACAGCTTGGCAGTTAAGGCTTTGGCCTGCAAAGCAGAAGGACCTTAGTTCAATTCCCCAGTTCCCACATAAAGCCAGATGCACAAGGTGGCACATATGTCTGGTTTCATTTGCAGTGACTAGAGGCTAGAGGCCCTGGCATGCCCATTCTCTCTCTGTCTTAGTCTCTCTCTCTCTCTCTCTCTCTCTCTGCCTCTCTCTCTCAAATAAATAATTTTTTTAAAAGACCTCCTGTCTCAGTTACTTTCTTGTTATTGTGACAAAAATACCCAACCCAAAGCAACTAAAGGAAGGAAAGGGTTTATTTCAGCCTAATTTCAAGGGGAAGTCAATCATGGTGGGGACAGAGCCACAGCGCCACATCAGCAGATAAAAAGTTAGAAGAGATGAATGCTAACCGCTCAGCTGGCTTTCTCCCTTTTTTATTTTTTCTAGAGGTAGGGTCTCGCTCTAGTCCAGGCTAACCTGGAATTCACTCTGTACTCTCAGGCTAGCCTCAAACTCATGGCGATCCTCCTACCTCTGCCTCCTGAGTGCTGGGATTGCACCCTGTTTATACAGTCTAGGAACCCAGCCCACGGATGGTGCTGCCCACAGTAGGATAAGTCCTCCACATCAACTGATCTAATTGGAAAATCCCTCACAGACTTGGCCAGAGGTTTGTTTCCATGATGATTCTAAACCCTGTTAAATTGACAACCAGAGATTAACCATACACCTCCTATGGAAAATACTGCCAATCTTGTTAATAAAGCAATGGTTACTTTTATTTTTCTTAAATGATTGATAACCACAAATAATAAAGAGAACCATTTATTTTTGTGTGTGTGTGTTTTGTTTTTTGTTTTTCGAGGTAGGGTTTGTGCATCTGGCTTTACATGGGTACTGGGAATCAAACCCAGGCTTTGCAAGCAGGCACCTTTAACCACTGAGCCATCTCTCCAGCCCCCCATGATATTTTTTCTCAACCCCTTCTAACAGCCGAGAAACCCAAAAGGCTCCAAAAGACAAAAAATTTACCTCTGGGTCCCAAGACTCTTGATCTGGAAGGGAGCCTTACAGCCAGTTTTCTAAGGTCCAAGGAAGAGAAATGGGTTGTTAGGAATAGGGAGGGGAAGCGTCAAAGGTTGGGTGGGGATATTGCAGTGGCTAGAGGCCCTGGCATGCCCATTCTTGTTCTCATTCTCTCTCTCTCTCTCTCTCTCTCTCTCTCTCTCTCTCTCTCTCTCTCCTCTCTCTCCTCTGTCTCTCTCTGCTTGCAAATAAATAAATATTTTTTTAATGTGGAGCTGAAAGCTGGGAGTGGTGGCGCACGCTTTTAATCCCAGCACTTGGGAGGCAGAGGTAGGAGGATCACCGTGAGTTTGAGGCCACCCTGAGATCACATTGTGAATCCAGGTCATCCTGGACTAGAGTGAGACAATCCCATTAATTAATTTTTTAAAAAAATTAATGTGGGGCTGGAGAGATAGCTCATCAATTAAAGGTGCTTGCTTGCAAAACCTGATGGTTTGGGTTCAATTCCCAAATACCTAAGTAAAGTCAAATGCACAAAGTGGCACATACATTTGGAATTTGTTTACAGTGGCAAGAGGTCCTGGCATACCCATTCTCTCTCTGTCCTGTCTTTGTTATATAAATAAGTGAAGAATTGGGGCTGGGGGTGTAGCTCAGCTGGTAGATGCCTAGGTATCATTCATGAAGCCCTGAGTTCAATGTGGTGACGCAGACCTCTCATCCCAGCACAGTAAATCCCAGGTGGAGGTAGGAGGATCAGGAATTCAAGGTCATCCTCAGCTACATAGTGAATTCAAGAACAGCCTGGGCTATGTGAGACTCTCAAAAAAATAAATAAATAAAAGGAGGGCTGAGGATGTGATGGAGTGAGGAGCAAGGAGGGATGGATGTGGAGGAGAGAAGGTGATGGATGTAGATGAGCTGAGGCACAGGACAGCCTCGGGGCTGGAGAGAGGAGTCTGTAAACCGCCCAGCTTCTTTCTTGTGTTTGTGCATGCACACACATGAACGCGTATACGTGTGAGTGCAGGCATGTGTGTTTCAGGGTGCACATGTGGATGTCAGAGGACAGCTTCGGGCATCAGTCCTCACCTTCCACATTGTTTGAGGCAGGATCTTTTGTTCACTGCTGAATTTATCAAGCTAGCCGTCTCCACCTCCTTTCTCCTGTGCTGGGATTACATTTGCTAGCACTATAGATCAGGCCTTATGTGAGTTCGGGGGTCCACATTGAGGTACTCATGCTGTGTAGCAAGCACTCAGTCCATTGAACCTTCTCCCTGACCCCACCTAGGCCTCTTAGGATCATTTTTTAAAATAAATATTTTATTTTTATTTTAGAGAGAGAGAGAGAGAGAGAGAGAGAGAGAGAGAGAGAATGGGCACACCAGGGCCTCCAGCTTCTGCAAATGAACTGCATCTGGCTCTATATGGGCACTGGGGAATCAAACTCTGGTCCTTCTGCATTGCAGGCAAATGCCTTAACCGCTAAGCCATCTCTTCAGCCCTCTTAGGATCATTTTTCACTTCAGGTTAAAACATCATTCCTGAACCTAAGCCCTAAGGAAGGAAATTCCAAGAGACTTCCCTAATATACCTCTCCACCACCAGCAGTCCCAAATCCTGGACCTGGACATATATACACCTGCATATTGTGCAACCACCCCATCTTGTTGGGGTACAGGCTCCCACAGAACCAAATTCAACTGAAACAGACAAAGAGGGAATGAGTATGGGTGCGCCAGGGCCTCCTGACACTGTAAAGGAACTCCAGATCCATGAGCCACTTTGTGTATCTGGCTTTATGTGGGTACTGAAAAATCAAACCTGGGATGTCAGGCTTTGCAAACAAGTGCCTTTAACTGCTAAGCCATCTCTCCAGCCCTTGAGGGATCTTTGTGGTTGTTGTACAACCTTGCCATAGGACTCCTTTCTTCAGAGGACTCACTTCTGGGGCTACAGACTTACCCCATATATAACCCAAACTATAAAGTCCTGTTTGCCTAAAGACAGCCCTGTCTGGCTCACAGTCAAGTGACACACTTTACCATCCTTACATTACACTGCTCAGCATCATGAGATGACACACTGTCTCATCTATCTCCTAACAGTCATTCTGATAAAGTCCCATTCCATGCTGGCTCCCTGGGGTTGGAGAACTGGCTCAGGGGTTAAATGTGCTTCCTGCATAAGCATCAGGGCCTGAGGGGCCCAAGATTGCCTGAGTTCAAATCTCCAGAACCCATGTAAACATCTGACAAGGCCAAACACTTCTGGAACCCTAGCCCTGTGGGGAGCAGAGAGCTTTCAAAGGGCAGAATCAGTAAGAGACCCCATAACAAGGAAAACATGCAGGTGAGTGACCAAGGGGGACTGCAGGTGAGCTCATGGGGCACCGCATTAGTATGTACACATGCATACATCACACACACACACACACACACACACACACATCTTCTGGGCTTGAGGTGCAGCCCAGTGTTAAAGCACTTGCCTAGCATGCACAAAGCCTTCTAGCACTCTGGGGTGAGGAGGTGATTCTCCTGGTTCTGAAGCCCCCACTGGCTTCAACTTCCTGCCTCCTCAGCAGATCAAGTCCCCGTGTCGTGTCGTGTCGTGTGTGTGTGTGTGTGTGTGTCCCTTCCTATTATTTGAAAGCATACAAAGATAGAGAGAAGAGAAAGAAAGAGAGAGAGAGAGAGAGAGAGAGAGAAAGAGGGCATGTGGGGCCTCCAGCCACTGCAAATGAACTCCAGACACATCTTTGTGCATCTAGCTTTACATGGGTACCAGGGAATCAAACCTGGGTTGTCAGGCTTTGCTGGCAAGTGCCTTAACTGATGACCCATCTCCAGCATCCCCCCTTTTTTTCTTTCTTTTTGTTTGTTTTTCAAGGTAGGGTTTCATTCTAGCCCAGGATAACCTGGAATTCACTATGTAGACTCAGGGTGGCCTTGAACTCACAGTGACCCTCTTACCTTTGCCTCCTGTGCAGGGATTAAAGGTGCGTGCCCTATCTGGCCAAGTCTCCTTCTTAAGGCTTTCCTCACCTATGTACTGTCATCCTCCAGGTGACAATCAACATTTCTACAGACTCCTTCCAGCCTTTTTCTTCCCTATTCCTTTCCCCATCCCAAACACAACATTCCTTTCTCCATTCTCTAGATTCTCACACAGACATGTTTCCCAAATGTGCTGCCTGAACCCTGAATCTACAAGATAATTCATGGTGCGGGGGAACAACAGACTGTGCTCAAAGGAGTTTGAGAAATCATCAGCATACACTCCCTCCACCATACACACCCAGGAACCCACAATACACACACGTGGGCACTGGAAAGACCCCAGGAGTCCTGCAGAAAAGAAGCCCAGCCAGTATTGTTCAGCTGTGTTTCCCATGCCCCTTAGATCACTGAAGTCTTTTCCTTGGCGATTATTGGGAAAAGCTATTGGAAATGCTTCCACCGGGCTGTGTGTAGACTTCTATTAACACTGTCAGATTATTAACACTGTCATTATCCTTGTCTGGAGCTGGATCTCCTGCTAGACTGTGAAGTCCCTGTGGGCTGGGACCACATCTGAGTCACCTGGGTCCCCAGTGCCTAGCAGAGAGTCTGGCACATAGTAGACAGTGTCTAATAGAGGAATTTCTTCTGTTACAGAGACAAGGATGTGAAGAATGCCTCAGAGGCAGGTTCCTGGCAGTACCAGGAAGGAGGTGCCTAGTGACAATAGTGATGGAAACAGAGGGGCACAGGCATGCTTGCAGGCTGCGAGTTTCGGGGTCCCCTGGAGATGAGGTGTATCTCGAATCTGAGACATGAAGATGAGGCTGGTGGTTTGGGTACATAAAGCCGGAGGGGATTTTTACAGACCCAGAGTGGCCTTGGTAGCCACAGTGCCAGGAAAGGGAGCCTGGGGAAGAGCAGGAACTCCTCCACCTGGAGGAGCCATGCAGTCCTGCATGCTGAAGGTGGACAAGAATGCCTATGATAGCCAGGCGTGGTGGCACACACCTTAAATCCCAGGAGGCAGAGGTAGGAGGATCGCCATGAGTTCAAGGCCACCCTGAGACTACATAGTAAATTCCAGGTCAGCCTGGGCTAGAGCGAGACCCTACCTCGAAAAACCAAAAAAAAAAAAAAATTTAGTGTTTTAAAATTTTCTTATGCATGTTCATGGGTGTGAGTGTGGGCTCACACAAGCCACAGTACACACGTGCAGGTCAGAGGACAACTTTAAGATCTGTCCTTGCCTTCCACTGTATTTGAGGCAAGGGCTCTCATTGGTCACTACTCCATTTGCGAGCTTCTGGGAAATTCTCCCTTCTCACCGTAGACGCAATGGGATTCCAGAAGCCCACCAAGAGCTTCCGGCTTTTACATGGGGGTCTCCGGATCTGAACTCAGGTACTGAGAGTTATACAGCATATACATATATGTGGTAGGCAGCCCAAAGATGGAACTAGATCACCCTACTCCTGGTACTTACTTTTTTATGTACTATCTTCCCCTAATCACAGTGACATCCCAACAAAAAACAGGGAGGGCTGGAGAGATGGCTCGAAGGCTAAAGGCACTTGCTTGCTTCATGAATTTATGTGGCTTCCTTGCACAGGGGCCATGCTAATCCTCTGTATCATTCCAATTTTAGTAATGTGCTGTCAACGTGAGCATGGAACTTGCTTGCAAAGCCTGACAGCCAGACACCATTCCCCAGGACCCACAGAAAGCCAGCTGTACAAAGTGACAGGTGTCTGGAATTTGTTTACAGTGGCAAGAGGCCCTGGAATGCCTGTACTCTCCCCCTCTCTATCTGCCTTTTTCTGTCTCAAATAAATAAAAATATTTTATAAAGAAGATAAATAAGCCAGGCGTGGTGGCGCACGCCTTTAATCCCAGCACTCTCTGGAGGACAGAGGTAGGAGGATCACCGTGAGTTCAAGGCCACCCTGAGACTACATAGTGAATTCCAGGTCAGTCTGGACTAGAGTGAGACCCTACCTCGAAAAACCAAGAGAGAGAGAGAGAGAGAGAAAATAACAGTAATTGGGGAGGGGGAAGGGCTGGAAAGACAGCCCAACAGTTAAGGTGCTTGACTGCAAAGCCTAATGACCTAAAGTTCATTTCCCCAGTACCCACGTAGAGCCAGATGCACAAAGTGGCCCATGCATCTGGAGCTCTTTTGCAGAGGCTAGAAGCTCCCTCCTGAGACTAAATAGTGAATTCTAGGTCAGCCTAGGCTAGAGCATCTAGGAAAGAAGTAGGGATTTAATGGAGGGGGAACTTGGCAGAGAAAAAAGGGAGGGTGGTGAGAATTATGATCTTGGCATATAGTTGGTTTATAGTTATGAATAAAAAATTTTAAAAATAGGGCTGGAGAGATGGCTCAGTGGTTAAGGCACTTGCCTCCAGTGCCTAAGGCCCCAGGTTCAATTCCCCAGGACCCACATAAGCCAGACCCACAAGGTAGTGGCCCTGGTGCACGCTCTCTCTCTCTCTCTCTCTCTCTCTCTCTCTCTATATATATATATATATATATATATATATATATATATATATATGTATATATCTGTATCTCTCTGCTTGAAAATGAATAAATAAAATTAAAAAAATTAAAAAAATTTTTTAAATATTAAATAAGGGTTGGAGATATGGCTAAGTGGTTAAGGTTCTTGCCTGTAATGTCTAATGACCTGGGCGTTAGATTCCCCAGTACCTACGTAAAGTCAGATGCACAAAGTGGTGCGTGCATCTGGAGTTCATTTGCAGTGGCTAGAGGACCTGGTGCACCCATTCTCCCCCTCTTTCTCTCTTGCAAAAAAATTTTTTTTTTTTGTTTTTTTGAGGTAGGGTCTCACTCTAGCCCAGGCTGACGTGGAATTCACTAGTCTCAGGCTGGCCTTGAACTCATGGTGATCCTCCTACCTCTGCCTCCCAAGTGCTGGGATTGAAGGCGTGCGCCACCACGCCCGGCACAAATAAATAATTTTTAAAAAATCTTAAATAAAGCCAGGCTAGTGAATTCCAGGTCAGCCTGGGCTAGAGCAAGACCTTACCTCAAAAAAAAATCTAAAATAAAATAAAACTACATCTAAAGACCCTCACTCAGTCTTTCACAGCCAGATCAGTGGTGACTCCAGAGTTCGGTGAGTGTAACTATGGCACATCCCCTCACAATCCATTCAGGTCCCAATGTGACTTGGGACAAGGACAATCTCCTGTGGTGCTCTCAGGGAAGAAGACAGAGTCCTCAGTCAGACTGGGAGGCCCCAAGACTGTCAGGCAAAGAAGGTAGAATTCTTTCTCCCCACTGTCTCCCCTGACTTCCAGCCCTTGGCCTTCAACCCAGGCTTATGCTTAAAAGGAGAACTCTGGCTGTGTGGAAGAGGTTTCCAGGCAAAAGGAAGAACAGAAACACATACTCAAGCAATTTAACTCTGCCTCAGTTTATTCATCTTGGATTGGTTCAGAGGTCAAGTTCATAGTCAACATGCAGGAGGTATAGAGACAGTCCCCAGGACCCATACTTTACCCCCACTCCCTGTATCTTTCACCCACCCACTCACCCACCAGGGATGAAACTCTTTAGAGACTGAAAGGAAGGGTCCCCACATTCTGTAGATGACAGAAGGGAGAATCATTTAACATGCTAAGAGCTTCAAGAGACTGGCCTGAGCCAGCCCCTGCCTCGGAGCTCTGGCTCCTGCTGACAGTCTTGGTCTAAGAGAAATGGACCAAAAGAAATAGACACCCAATGTTGCTAAAAGGCAGAGAGGCACAGCAAGCAAGAGGTCGGTCCAGAGAGCAAAGTGAGACTTTCCCCAAGCCTTGGCATATCTGCTCTATTACTTGCAAGCTTACAAGCACACACTCCTCTTCATGAGAAGGATAGGTTAATATGGGTTAAACCTCTCTTCACAGTGGAGGTATGGTTTGCTGGAGAATTTTCCAATCTCCCATTCTTCACGGGGTTCTACCGTTGTCATCTCTCCCACCCTTATCTTCCATGGGGCCAAAGGCAGAGTTCAAGAAGACAATTCCTTATCTCCTTCTTGATCTTCACTCCCACCCCTGCCATGGTGGCCACCATAGTGCCAGCCCCCTCTTCTCCTTACTATCAATTCTCTACCAACTGCCCTGACAAAACTGTAGCAAAAATGCCAAGACAGGCCAAAAGCATCCAGTAAGTAAGCCTCCTACAGGGGCTGGGGATGTAGCTCAGTGGTAGAACACTTGCCTAACATGCATAAGGCTTTGGGTTCAGTCCCCAGCACAGCAGACACACACACACACACACACACACACACACACACACACACACAAACCTCTTACAGAAAACTCAAAATCGGATAGCAGCCATAGCAGAGCAAAGTCTGGGCTAAGAAATGTGCAGGGAGGAAAAAAGGAAGCCTTGGATCCCAGAAGAATGGGTCAGCCATAGCCCTCAGAGCAGAGGCTAGGCCAGGAAGCAGTGGGACCCAGTGAAGAAAACGGCTAGGGTAGACCTTGGGGAACACAGGGTATGAGTGGATGCACTGCAAATGCAATTGAATGTATATTTGCACGCACCTGCTCATCAATCATTCTGCAAATACATATACTCCTAACATACACTTCTGTGCCTACACCTGCACATGTAAGCCTAGATTCTGTGCCTACACTTGCACACGTAAGCCTGAACACGCAAAGATTCATTCATACACAACACAAGCCTGTATACTAAAACAACACATGTGCACAGATATCTTCTGAATATACATCCTCACTCGGGCGCACATACACATTTCTATTTACATATGCATACAAAAACATATTGAATTTTATATACATGTACATTTAAGCTCACTTACACATACCTGCCTGCACGTTATCACATACACTTGCAGACGCTTACCCACTCGTGCTAACAAGTGCCTGAAACTATACACATACACCCTTGCACACTTCTGGGAGGCACAGGCTTAGCCCTGGTCCTGGGCCCTGGAAGGTGCTGCCCTCTGCTGGAGACAACGGATAAGCTCCTTTCTGTTGTCCAGGATGGTGTCAAAGCTCTCCTGCAGCCGGGACTGCTGGTCAATCACCTGGTGCTGCAGGGCCCGGATCCACTGGAGCAGTGCCAAGCGACGGTACATCACCAGGCGCACGTGGTGCCTCTCCTTCTCCTGCTCTTTGTAGCGTTCCTGAGCCTGCAGCTGCTGCACCGCCTGGGCCACACAGGGCAGAAGGGGCTCTGGGGAGCCAGGACCTCCGGGGGTCCCACAGGAAGGCTCTGGACTGCTGCTAAGGCTGTCGATGCTCAGGGAGCTGCTGGCATAACCAATGTCCTCCAAAGGGGAGCAGACACTGCCAGTACCACCCAGCTTCTCAGGCTCGGCACCCTCTGGGGGGCTGCGCACGCCCCCTTCGGGGAGCCCGGTGCCTTGGAAGGTCTGGTTATCATCAGAGGGTGACTCGGAGGAGCTCCTCATCTGGATGGGTTCCACTTTGCCTGGCATCCCATGCCAATTCTCGTTGGCATCCTTGGCACTCTCTATGAAGTTGGAATTGCTGTCTGGTTGGAGTTCTTCCGGCTGACATGCTCCGGGAGGCAGGCTCCCCAGAAACTGGGCCCCCTCAGCTAGGCCTGGCTGGATGGCAAACATCTGCACTCTGAAGGATAAGCAGAAGAAGGAGTCACAGAGGACAGACTGGGGTGGCCTGAAGTCCTGGGCACCTTGACTCTAAAAACCCTTTCCTCCCTGGTTTCCCTCCTGCATAGGGTTTGCTCCCCTCAGCGCTTGGAGGCAAGCTGTGTCCTCATTCTATGTGCTTCTTCCTAGGTGACCTCATTCTCTGCTGCAGCTTCAAGAAGCATCACGTGCTGGTGACTTCTCGGTCTGCCTCCAGCCCAGATCCAACTGCTATTCAACCTTGAAGCCCCCCCCCCC
>PVHP010050529.1:0-11777 GCA_004024765.1 Zapus hudsonius
ATAAACTATTAAAAAAAGAAGAAGAAGAAGCCTGAGACTACATTAGTGAATTCCAGGTCAGCCTGGCTAGAGCAAGACCCTACCTCGAAAAACCAAAAAATAAAAATAAATAATAAATAAATAAGGAAAGGGGGCTAGAAAGATTTCTCAGTGGTTAAGGTGATTGCCTGCAAAGCCTAACGACCCTGGTTTGATTCCCCAGTGGCCACATAAGTCAAATGCACAAAGTGGCACGTGCATCTAGACTTTATATTCATCTGGAATTCACATGCATCTGGAGATGGTTTGCACAGGCTGGAAGTCCTGGCACCCATTCTCTTTCTCTATCCTCTCTCTCTATGTTTACAAACAGAAAAAAGGAAAAGAAAAAGAAAGGAGCCAGGCATGATAGTGTGTACCTTTAATCACCCTGGAGGCAGAGGTAGGAGTTTAAGGCCACCCTGAGATGAGATAGTGAATTCCAGGTCAGCCTGGGCTAGAGCGAGACTCTACCTTGAAAAACAAAAAACAAAAAACAAAACAACAATAAACACACTCTCTCTCTCTGTCTCTCTTTCTCTCACTCTCAAATAAATAAAAGATTTTAAAAAACAACAATAAAAAAAACGCTGGGGAGATTATAGTTAGGCAGTTAAAGATTCCTGTTTGAAAGCCTGTCAGCCTGTGTTCAGTTCCCCAGTACCCGCAAAGCTAGAGGCAAAGAGTGGCACAAGCCTCAGGCATTCATTTGCAGCAGCAGAGACTCTGGAACACCTATGGTACACACATTAAATAGTTCCTTCTGTACTCCAAGACCTACTGGCTAACGTCCTGAGCGAACTTGCCCCTTCCTTTCAACACCTGTTGATGTAGCTCCTCCAGAGTTATCAGACCTGTTAGAGAAGGGGACAGAAAGAAGATGAAGAGATTATCTTCAAGGTGTAACAACCTGAAATAAATGGACAGTCTTTCTGTCTAGACAAGAACAAATGGTGTTCTAGTTCCTAAATTTCTTTCATTTCTCTCCTAAAATAACTGGTCATACCATGAAAAATGAGGTCTCAGACCTTGTTGGGACCTTCAGTAGAGACATATGAAAATCTAGAAACAGAGGCAATACATGAGGATGGTAGCTCATACCTACATTCCTCACATTCAGAGGTCTGAGGTGGGGAGAATCTCATCAGGAGTTTAAGGCCAGTATGGATACATACTGAGACCTTGCCTCAAAAAACAAAAATAGAAAGCCAGGCATGGTAGTGCATACCTTTAATCCCAGCACTCAGGAAGCAGGGGTAGGAGTTCAAGGCCACCCTGGGAAGACAGAGTGAGTGCCAGGTCAGCCTGGGCTTGAGTGAGACCCTACCTCAAAAAAAAAAAAAATTATTTATTTGAAAGAGCTAAAGAGAGTATGAGAGCACCAGGGCCCATTGCCACTTGCAAACAAACTCCAGAAGCATGTGCCATTTGGTACATCAGCTTTACATGGGATCTGGGGAATGGAAACTGAGCTCCCAGGCTTTGCAAGCAAGTGCCTGTAACTGCTGAGCCATCTTTCCAGCCCTAGATGATCAGATTTTAGAGAGTTCTAATTCTTCAGGCAGCTCTCCAGGTCACAATGAAAAACCATAACCCAGACTAAGTGCATTCCAAAGGACAAGTCCCCTACTGTGGAGACCTGCCATAGTGTCAGCTACATACAGCAGCTAAGAAGCATCTCAAGACGCTGCAGGCCTACCGACTACAGGATAGCAAAGACCATCTTTTGAAGCTTGCTCCCTCCTGAAAGCTCCAAAGCCCAGGCCACAGACCCAGCCACCTTTACCTCCATTCCGGTGTTTCAGCGCCAGGCACACTTCAATAATCTGGACGCCTAGTTCATAATAGAAGTCCCCAACACCCAGCATCTCAGACCAAAATCCTTTTCCAGCTATAAAACAGAAAAGCAAACACCAGGTTCTTCATTCATTTTCATTCTGTTTTTCAAAACTGAATTAAAATATCTATCCTTTAAGAAAGCTTCCAGCCTAACCCTAAATCCTGCTCTACTTGCTACTCAACATCTTCTGAGCCAGGCGTAATGATACATGGTGCTCACCAGTAATCTCAGCACTGGAGAGGTGGAGGCAGGGGGATCCTGAGATCAAGGTCATCATTGGTGACACAAGAAATTTCAAGCCAACCTGGACTACAAGAAAAACTGTCTCAGGCTGGAGAGATGGCTCAGCTGTTGGGGCGCTTGCCTCCAGTGCCTAAGGCCCGCAGTTCAATTCCCCAGGACCCACAAGGTGGTGGCCCTGGTGCGCTCGCTCGCTCTCTCTCTCTCTCTCTCTCTCTCTCTCTCTCTCTCTCTCTCTCTCTCTCAAAAAATGAATATTTTTTTAAAAAAAGAAACACTGTCTCAAAAAGAAAAAGAAAACAATCTAAACCAGGCGTGGTGGCGCCTTTAATCCCAGCACTCAGAAGGCAGAGGTAAGAGGATCGCCATGAGTCCAAGGCCACCCTGAGACTACATAGTGAATTCCAGGTCAGCCTGGACTAGACCGAGACCCTAGCCCAAAAAACCAAAAAAAAAAAAAAAGAAAACAATCTAGAAAATATGTAGAAGCTCCACTATATACTGAGAAACCCACTGGGAACTAAAAATACTTTAACTCAAAAATGTCCAGCACTCGGGATGCAGAGGTAGAAGGATTATCATGAGTACAAAAGAAGCCTGGGGGATACAGAGTTCCAAATCAGCCTGGGCTAGAGTGAGACCCCATCTTGAAGAAAAAAATAAAAACAAGCAACAACAAAAAAGCATTAGAAGCAAGAATGTCATACATTCATAGTCCTACCACTTGGTAGGTAGAGGCAAGAACATTAGAAGTTTCAAGGTCATTCTTGGCTACTTAAGTTAATTCGAGGCCATTCTGGGCTACATAAGACCCTATCTCAAAAAAAAAAAAAAAATAAACTTGGAATGACTCACACCTATAATCCTAGAACTCAGAAGATCAAGGCAAGAAGACTACTTAGACTTCAAGACCAGCCTGTGACTACAGAGTGAGTACCAATTCAGCCTGGGCGAAAGTCAAACGATACCTCAAAAACAACAACAGCTGATCGTGGTGGCACAGGCCTTTAATCCCAGCACTAGGGAGGCAGTTAGGAGGATTGCCATGATTTCAGGCTACCCAGAGACTACGCAGTGAATTCCCAGACTCTACCTTGAAAAACTAAAAAAAAAAAAAAAAAAAAAAAAAAAAAAAAATTGGGCTGGAGAGATGGCTCAGCGGTTAAGGCACTTGCCTCCAGTGCCTAAGGCCCTGGGTTCAATTCCCCAGGACCCACATAAGCCAGACCCACAAAGTGGTGGCCCTGGCTCTCTCTCTGTATCTCTGCTTGAAATTAATAAATAAAATATTAAAAAAAAAAAAAAAATCCTCAGCATCACAGTAGAAAATAAACACGCAAGCAAGCAAGGGGCTGGAGAGATGGCTCAGCATTTCAAGGCATTTGCAAAAAAAGAACGACCTTAAACTGCCAGCAGTACCTAACCTCTGCAATTATAGGACAGGGCCAAGACATCTCCTTTCTCCTTCACATAGTTCTCTGTTGACTATCTGCATGGTCATGTTCTACTGTCATTAGAAATGTCAGGGCTGATAAAACGGGGTCTTATCTACTGCAGGATGGCTTCAAACTTGCTATGTAGCCAAAAGTGAGCATGAATTCCTAATCCTCCTGCCTCTACCTTCTAAGTGCTGGGTGGATATGTGCTACTTTCCTGGTTTTATAGAGTTCTAGGTCAGACTGGGCTAGAGTGAGACCCTACCTCAAAAAATAAATATACTGTGTGACTTTTATTTTTTCTGGTCATAATAGAAATTGAAGCCAGGGCCATGAGAATGCTAGACAAAGGTTTTACCCCTGAGCCACATCCCCAGTTTTTTTATTTATTTGCAAGTAGAGATAGAAGAGAGACAGAGGAAATGGGTGCACCAGGGGCTCCAGCCACTGCAAACACTCCAGATGCATGTGCCATTTTGTGCATTTGGCTTTACATGGGTCCTGGGGACTTAAACTCGGGTCGTTAGGAATTGCAGACAAGCACCTTAACAGCTGAACCATCTTTCCAGACCTAATTTTTTTTTGATTTTTCGAGGTAGGGTCTTACTGTAGCCCAGGCTGACCTGGAATTCACTATGTACTCTCAGGGTGGACTTGAACTCATGGTGATCCTCCTACCACAGCCTCCGGAGGGCTAGGATTAAAGGCATGCGCCACCACACCCGGCTCTAAATTTTAATTATTTTTTTTTTTTTTGTTTGAAGGATTAACTAAAGGAGATGGTCCCACCTCCAGAACCCTTCTTCCAGTGGGCAGCCCTCTCATTAGGGGACAGGATATAAGGAAACTCAAGGGAAAATCTCTTCCCCCCTCATACCCACTATGTGGCTGGTATGTGTGTGGTGATATTGACTTTCTTTCTTTCTCTCACGCTATTTGGACCTGTGAAAGGAGGCCAGCTTCTTTCACCATTATGGAACTTCCCCTGGATCTGTAATTTCAGTAAATCCTTTCCTCCCATAACGGTGACTGGTTTGGAGGTTCATCCCAACAGCATGTGACAGTTTCGGTACCAGGAGTGGGGTGATATTGCTGAGATGATCTGACCATGTGGATTTTGGTCTGCTGTAGGAATGAACATGGATTTGGTACTTGCAACTGAAGATGTCTTCTCCAGGGCGATAAGCTAAGTTTTATGGACGATTCTGGTGAGAATTTGAAAAAGCTAAGTGCAGACAATATTGTATTTGGAGATTTGGCTTATGAACTTCCCAAGGGGAAGCACTTGGAAAGCAGAGGTAGGAGGAAGGAGACTACTGCTTCACTGGAATAAGGGCTGGATGCATTCTACTGCCCATACCCAGAGAATCTGATCAAGGTTGAATTTAAATAATGGACTGATGTTCTTGGCTAATGATATGGAACTGAGAATTGTAAGACTTAAAGATGGAAAAACTCAACAATTTTAAACTTACTAGCACTGAGACTGGCTGCTAAAGGTGCTATTGTTAAAGAGATATTACCGTGATTGAAGATGGCCTACCTACTTTACATTGAAACAATGGAGAGATGCCTGACACCCAGGAAGAACTAAATGACAGACTGTAAACTTTTTTTTTTTTTGGTTTTTCGAGGTAGGGTCTCACTCTAGCCCAGGCTGATCTGGAATTCACTATGTAGTCTCAGGGTGGCCTTGAACTCATGGTGATCCTCCTACTTGTCTTCCCAGTACTGAGATTCAAGGCGTGCACCACCATGGCCAGTCTGTAAACTCTTTTGGAAGGATACAGCTGAAAGGAAGGAACCTGCTCTTGAACATCATGATTTATTTCATCTCTGAATTAACAACATGGCTGTGTTCTGAATACCTGGTTCTGCTTTTGGAAGCATGAAAAATGTGTATGTGGTTTGGTTACGAAATGCACACAATTCCAGGAGCCACTGCTGAAAGACAGTATATGGAACAGGGCATGAAGTCCTTGATAGGCCAGTGAGGCCACTAGAAGATAGACTATGGTTTGCAATGTAGACCTGAAGATGTTTTGGATATATCATGGAGCGCTATTTGTTAGGGATGAACGTTTTCCCCAGCTACTCAGTCAAGCTGGAGTAGTGGAATTGGAAAATCTGGAGAATGTCATTCACTGTTTATATCAGACTTACACTACAGATGTTTGATGTTTACCTAAAGATTGCTGAGTTTATATTGGTCCACTCTCATTATGCCTCATAGCAGTTGTAAAGTTTACTCTGTGCCATTATATGGTAAAAGCATGGAATTTGTTTTGATTTCACAGAACTCACAGTTAAGGGACCTTATTATGTGTTCAGGGGAGATTGTGTGTTTCTGGTTGTATATGAGTATGTTACACAGAATTGTGATCTTGTTACTCTCTTGATTTGGAAATCAAGTATGATGTAAGGAGATATGGCTCAATTTCAAGTTGACAAGGGGTGGACTTCTGTTGGTTAAGCTTTGTTGTCAACTTGACCTGTTTAGTAATCCATAGTAATCTTGAGTGGGTCTCTGTTTAAAGGAAGGATTAACTACAGGAGGTCTCTCCTCACAGTGAGCCCTTGCTCCAGAGTGGACCGCCCTCTCAGTAGGGGGCAGGATATAAACTTAAGGGGAAGGAAATCTCTTTCTCCCAGATGTTTTGCTGGTGTGTGTGTGTGTGTGTGTGTGTGTGTGTGTGTGTGTGTGTGTACGATTATCGGTAATGGCTTCTCTTTCTGTTTGGACCTATGAAAGGGGGCAGGCCTCTTTCACCATTATGGAACTTCCCCTAGAATTTAACTTCAATAAATACACATAAATACCTTCCTCCCATAACTGTGCCTGGGTTGAAGGGTCACCCCAGGAGAGTGTGGGTGCCTACAACACCTGGGCATGAACCATCTGCAGAATGCTCTCTCAACACAGCATCCTCAGATCTCCCTCTAGGTCCATACTGAGGATGCCCTGAGAGTGGTGATGACAACTAGGAGCCATACAAGGACACTAGACCCCTACAGACAATTCCTTACAGGCCAAAGGATCCACCCCAATAGTGGCACACATGTCTTGGAACTGCACCCGGAACTCAGGATTCTTCCGGATCTCCTGCTTGTGCTTGCAGGCAAATTCCTCCAGGTTGGTCTTGAACATATCCAACTGTTTTGACATCTGTGGAATGGACAAGGAGATTGGGGCAACAGAGGTGATAATCAGCTGACAAAAATCGGTCCCTAGACAATGGCATAGGAAAGTCCAAAATACCGGGTCTCCTTTAGGCCTACCATGAGACTGTTTACTGTACCTTTTTTTTCTCTCTCTCTGATTTTTACATGTGAGTGTGTGGTGGGCCTGTATGCCAGGGTCTTTTGCCACTGCAAATGAATGCTTGCACCACTTTGTGTCAGTCCTTGAATGGGTACTGAGGAATTGAACCCAGGTCAACAACAGACATTGCAATAAAGAACCTTAACCACTGAACCATCTCCCAGCCATTATGGTGTTTATTTATTTATTCATTCATTCATTCATTCATTTATCTGAGAAACAGAGAGTATGGACTCACCAGAGCACCACTTGCCACTGCAGACAAACCGAAGATGCATGCGTCACTTGTGTATCTGGATTTACATGGGTATTGGGAAATTGAATTGAGGCTGAAAGACTTCACAAGCAAGTGCTTTTAACCACTGAGCCCCATCCCTTTTTGCTTTCTTTTTGAAGGAGGGTCTCACTGTAGTCTAGGCTGACCTGGAATTCAGGTATCCTCCTACCTCAGCATCCTGATTAAAGGTTTGCCACACCTAGCTTTTAAAAAAAAAAATAAAGAATTTCTTTTTTTAAAAAAAAAAAAATATTTTACACCCACCACGACTCAGGGAACTGAGCGGAAGAGGGGACGGAAAGATTGTGAGAGCCGTGGTGGGGGAGACGGTCCCGAGGCATAACACCCATCAGTAACAACACACTTGGGTAAGGAAGACCGAGATGAATACTAAGATATACAGGATCCCTTGCCACAGGACTAATACAGACAGCCCACGAAGGAAGATATACAACTGATCAGGGATGGGGAGGGGGGAAGTGGGGAATTCGGGATAACAACGCATGGTTTGCCCACTAAATAATGTAACTCATTATGGATAATAAATATTAAAAATATATATATATTTTATTTATTGAGATAGAGTGAGAGAGAGAAAGAAGCAGACGAGAATAGGCGCACCACAGCCTCCAGCCACTGCAAACCAACTATAGACACATGTACCACCCTGTGCATCTTGCTTTATGTGGGTACTGGGGAATGAAACTTGGGTCCTTGTTCTTTGTAGGCAAAGGCATTAATGGCTAAGCCATCTTTCCAGCCCAAAGAAAGGGATTTCTGTTACCTTAGTCTGGCCTACCTAAAACTCCCTATATAGCAAAGGATAACCTTAACTTCTGAACCTCTTGCCTCTATTTCCCAGGGGTTGGGATAACAGGCATAGGCCACCATATGGAGTTTTGTGCCGTCTTCCTATCCCTGCTTCTCCTAGAGTTCTGCTTTAGGCAGAATCGAGAAGCTGTGCTTTCTCCATTCTAAAACATACCTAACCATCTATTTTGTCTTAAAAATGAAAAACTATCCAGGCATAGTAGCACACGACTTTTATCCCAGCACTTGGGATCACTGTGTGTTCAAGGCCAGTCTCGGACTACAGAGTGATTTCCAGGTCAGCCTGGGCTAAAATGAGACCTTACCTTGAATAAACAAAACATATACATATATATTTTATTTTTATTTATTTTTAATTTACTTGAGAGGGTGCTTAGGCATGTCAGAGCCTCTTGCTGCTGCAAAAGAACTGACGTGCCATTTTGGGAATTTGGCTTTCTGTGGCTACTAGGCAACTGAACCTGGGCCAGCACTTTGCAAGCAAGCACCTTTAACCACTGATCCATCTCCCCAGCCCTCCTCCTGTTTTTTGTTTGTTTTGAAGTAGGGTCTCACTCTAGCCCAGACTAACCTCAAACTTGCTCTGTAGTCTCAGGCTACCCTGGAATTCATGTTAATCCTCCTACCTCTAACTCTCCAAAATGGCGAGATTAAAATCATGCACCACCATGCCCAGCTACTCTTTTTTTTTTTTTTTTTTTTTGGTTTTTCAAGGTAGGGTCTCACTCTAGTCTAGGCTGACCTGGAATTCACTATGTAGTCTCAGGGTGGCCTTGAACTCATTGTGATCCTCCTACCTCTGCCTCCCGAGTGCTGGGGTTAAAGGCGTGTGCCACCACACCTGGCTTCCAGCTACTCATTTTTTAAACATCCCCTTGCCTCAAATTCTTTAGAGATGCCCATGGTTAACCATGGCATTCAGATTTTGTGGGAGTTTTTGTTGTTGTTGTTGTTATTGTTGCTGTTGTTTGTTTGTTTTGTTTTCTTTCTTGTTTTAATATTTTATTTACTAATTTTCAAACAGAGAGAGAGAGAGAGAGAGAGAGAGAGAGAGAGAGCGCGCATGCACCAGGGCCATCACCTTGTGGGTCTGGCTTATGTGAGTACTGGGCAATTGAACTCAGGGCCTTAAGCACTGGAAGCAAGTGCCTTAATGGATGAGCCATCTCTCCAGCCCGTTTTGTTTTTTGAGGTTAGGTCTCATTCTAGCCAAGGCTGACCTGGAATTCAGTATGTTACAGGCTGGCCTCCAACTCACAAGGATCCTCCAAATTCTGCCTCCCCAGTGCTAGGATTAAAGGCATGTGCCACCAAACCTGATGTGTTTCGGACATATAAGTTGTTTAAAAATATTTGCAAACAGAGAGAGATAGAAGAGAGAATGGGTGCTCTAGGATCTGCAGCCTCTGCAAATGAACTTTAGATACATATGCCATTTTTATGTGGGTACCGGGAAATCAAACCCAGTTTGTTTGGTTTGTAGACAAGCGCCTTAACCACTAGACCATCTCTAGACCCATTTCTGATTTTTGTAAAAATTTAAGATTTTGCCCAACTGGAAATGGAATCCAAATCCTAGTACACATGAGGCAAATACTCTGAGTTACTTGATTTCAAGCCCACTACTTTACTCTTTTAAACATTTTATTTATTTATTTGCAGAGAAAGAGAGAGAGAGAGAAAATAAGTACATGGGTGCACCAGGATCTCCAACCACTACAAATGAACTCCTGATGCATGTGCCATGTTATGCATCTGGCTTATGTGGGTACTGGGGAAATGAACCCAGGTCCTTAGGCACTGGAGGCAAGCGCCTTAACCACTGAGCAATCTCTCCAACCCTTACTTATATTTTTAATTATTATTTCTTAGGTTGACATGAGATGCTAACAGGAATTGAACACCGCAGCACATGTGAAGAAGATAGAGGGCAAAGAGTTGTGGCACACGCTACTTAAAAGAATAAGACTGGAGAATCTCAAATTGGGATCCTAATTGAGCAATAAAGTGAGACTCCAGCCATAAAAAAGGAAGGGGGGTAAAAAATAGCCGGGCATGGTGGTGCACACCTTTAATCACAGCACTCTGGAGGCAGAGGTGGGAGGATCTCCGTGAGTTCAAGGGCACCCTGAGACTACATAGTGAATTCCAGGTCAGCCTGGGCTAAAGCAAGACCCTACCTCGAAAAACCAAAAAAAAAAAAAAAAAAGAAGAAGAAGAAGGACGTGGCGAGGTGGTGGGAGGGGGAAAAAAGGAAGAAAGGAAAATGGCAGGTGTAATCACTCAAAAATGTTAACTAAATATTATCAGCTGGGCATAGTGGTGCATACCTTTAATCCCAGCACTCCAGAGGCAGAGGTAGGAGGATCACTGTGAGTTCGAGGCCACCCTGAGACTACATTGTGAATTCCAGGTCAGCCTGGGCTAGAGTGAGAACCTACCTCGAAAAACTTTAAAAAAAAAAAATTCATAAAACTATTCCGGGAACACTCCAAGTTACTGGTGCACAGCACTCAGGAGATGCAGATATGTCAAACATCCTATTTTTAACTCAATCTAAACCATCAAAAGTCTTCTGAGGGCTGGAGAGATGGCTCAGCGGCTTAAGGCACGTGCCTATAAGGTCTAAAGACCCGGGTTCGATTCCCCAGTACCCACGTCGAGCTCTATGCACAGAGTGGTGCAAGCATCCGGAGTTCGTTTTCGGTGGGGAGAAGCCCTGGGACACCCGTTCTCATTCTCTCTGATGAACAAGAACTATGCTTAGGTGTGTCGATCAGGTCTTTTCCGACTCTTCCAGGCACTCACCTGGGCCAGCTGGTCCTCAGCCAAGACAATCCCCCGCTCCTTATATTTGGCCTGTGGGACAGAGAGAGGAGTAGAGTGAGAGGCGAGGCGAGGCGAGGGAAGGTCTGTCTCCAGCCACGTGCCGCAGGATCCTGGCTGGGGGAAGCCGGTGGCCCCGGAGCTGGGAGGGGACGGGTGGATCCCGGGGTCTCCCCGCAGCCGCCTCGCCTCCTCCCCGCTCACCTCGGCCAGCTTCTTCTTGGCGATGGCGCCGGCTCCCACCCCGCGGCGGTGCATCCCCACCCCGGGCCCGCGCGCGGGCCGCCCCGCCGTCGGGACCCCGGGGCTCCGCGACCCAGACTGCGCGGCTCAGGCTCCGCCACCCGCTCCCCTCGCGGAAGCCCGCGCCGCGCGTCATCGGCGCGCGCCGGACGGAAGTCTCGAGTCGCACTTCCGGCGCCGGGACGCTCCGCCCCCTCCTTGTTCCTAGCGGGTCCGCGGGGAGGACGTGGACGCCCGGGTCTGGCGGCGGTGGTTCCTGGGCCTCCATCCCACCGACGTCGACGCCTTGGGTCCTGCTGCTTGCCGACCGCTGGCCGTGGGAGCGTCCATTCCTGAGCAGAGCCTAGGCCTAGGCGGCCTTCCAAGAGCTCACGTCACTTCGGAACGACGGCCTTGCACAATTGACAAACTCGGATGGCTGTAAGTTCAAGGCCCCCTGAAACTACAAAGTGACTTCCAGGTCAGGCTGAGCTAAAGTGAGACTCTACCTCAAAAAACAAAAAAAAATTTATATGCATATGTATATATTATATATTTTTTTCTTCTGTTGAACCCACGAACGCGAAGAAAAGGCCACAGACTCACATTTAGGCCAAAATATTTGTGCACACAGGAGCTGGCCAACAGCTGTCTCACCCAAAAGCAGGGCTTCAGAGACCAGCGGCCAGCCAAAGAAAAAGTGAGTTTTGCCGGGCGTGGTGGCACATGCCTTTAATCCCAGCACTCGGGAGGCAGAGGTAGGAG
>PVHP010050530.1:0-11760 GCA_004024765.1 Zapus hudsonius
TGCTGGTCTCAATGGTGAGTGTTTGTTCTTCTGGCTCAGTCTGGCTTAAGTCATGCTCTCCAGCAGTAACATTCAAAATTGATGCAAAGTTTCTGTGAAGAGGGAGCAGGAAAACAGGGAATTTCAATGAGCTTCTGAGAACGGTTGTAAATTTTGACAAACTGACCTCTTTGAATGACATGGGCAGATAATGTGGGTGCGAAACTGCTGAACCAAGAAAGCGAGAATGGCTTCAGGGATGGTTAAAGGCTAGCCAATGATATTAGTCATTAATATCTTCAATGTTATTTATAATCATCTGGAGATATGTGTGTGTGTGTGTGTGTGTGTGAAAATATTCAGGGCTCTAAAAGGTATAAGATATTTCATTCAGCTATTAATTTGTCCCAACAAAAATGATTTGTTTCCCAGTAATTATGTTGTTCTGGTGTTAAAGATTTCATGACATGTGTGTATTATGAAGGAAAGCACCATCTCTATGATGTCCTAGAGAGAACATATGCTATGGGGTTGGGGACTACTTGCAATAATGGAAAGTGTGATCTATTTTTTTAACCCCTTTACCTTTGTAATTTAGAGCTCTCACATGACATGGGCAATACACCATTTTCCAGGATCAATGTTGTCTTGGAGGAATTTAATAGGGTGTGATCAGATGGAGTTTTTTATTCTTTTTTTTATTTTATTTATTTATTCATTTTCAAGCAGAGAGAGAGAGAGAGAGAGAGAGAGAGAGAGAGAGAGAGAGAGAGAGAGAGAGAGAAAGCACCAGGGCCACCATCTTGTGGGTCTGGCTTATGTGGGTACTGGGGAATTGAACCCGGGGCCTTAGGCACTGGAGGCAAGTGCCTTAACCGCTGAGCCATCTCTCCAGCCCCAAGTTTTTTATTCTTTTGAGACCCTTTATTTCCAGAGCTGATGCTATGTATAGAAAGGACATCATTTATCTTGGAATACTTTCCTGAATCTTGGATATTTCAGGTACCTCATCTAGTAAGTAACATTTCTTTAACTTACTGCCTGCTATGTTGCAGAGACATTATCAATTCTCCTTCTCTCTCCCTCCCTCTAATCTAGCTAGTTATTTTCACTTAAGGGTCAGAGTCTGTTGCCTGGGATTATCCCAAACTCCTCGAATTGAGCATCTTCCTACTTAAACCACTCAGGTAGCTGGGATTACAGATACATGCCATCATACCTGGGTCACTCTTAAAGTATGACTACTTGGAGGCTAGGCATCATGTCTTAGTTAGTCACTGTGGCACCTTTAGTCACCACTCACAGCTGGTTTACAGACTTGAAATGTCAGTGGTAAGATATGGGCAAAGATCTTAATTAGAGTCTAGTGTATACATGGAGCCTTCACAATGGAATCTTTGGACTATCTAAGAAAGTGGATAAAGGATGGAACTTGTTAGGTTGAGGCGCAGAGAAAGAAGCAGGGCCATCAGGAAGGAAGGCTTGATGCCTACATGATACATGATTGGACGTCTTTGTTTTCTTTTATCCACATCTTAGGATGTATAATGAACTGGGTAATACTTACGCCTGAAAAAAAGTGAAAACTAAGAAAAGAGAACACTTTCAAAAATCAATCTTTGAACATTGTTTTTCTTTTGCAAAGAGACTTAGTTTTCCACTAAGTTGGTAGTATCCAACAATGTTACCAAGCCTGATTTGCATCTTAGAGTTAGATTGTTCCCCTGTGGTTTTTCTTCTCCTTCTTGTTTTTTTTTCTTTCTGGTATTTAATACTCATCCAAGAGCCTTAAACTTGCCTGGCAAGTGCTCCTGCACTGAGCTAGATCCTCAGCCCCTCCTCTGTTTTAATAAGGTGATTGCTACTGATTCCAAAGGAAGAGATGGGGTGATGGTCTTCATTGGCAATCAAAGTCTTCCTTACCTGTATGCAATGCAGTGAGCAGCTGTGATCACCCACTGTGAGGAGATGATGGATCCTCCACAAATGTGCTTCTCCCTATGTCTCAGAGACACCTGGATCACAAAGATGGTAAGTGATTGAAAATTCATGCCCTATTCCCCCAAATCTGGCAGTCAGTATAGTTTTTAAAAACAGACCCAGATATTTTAATCATAATTATCATGGCATATGGACTGTGAAAAAGTAAAACCTACTACATACTATAACTCAGAAGAATAGGGCTGGAACCAGAACACTCCTAGCTCTTGGCTGATGACAGTTTGCCAGTTTGGGATGATTGGTCAGAATGCTTTCAGTAGAGTAGGCAGTTAGAGTAGGTATTTATTTATTTAAGATTACCATACTATTGGCCGAGGTCTGTGGTTCTAACAATATCTGAAAATGAAGAAATGTAAGAATTCAATAAACTAGAATCCAGCTGAAGAGATTTTGGGAAAAGGTAAAGTGAGGGATAGGGATCATTTCAGCACATATTCCCGTTCCTTGAAGCCTCTTGGAGAAGTAGCTTGGGCATACCAGTTTCTCACTCTTAGTGAAGTATTTGACTCCTAGAAGGTCTTCAAACCTGGGATGAAGTCGGCCTATCCAACACACTTTCTCTCTTTGACTCAGCCTGTCCATGAGGTGAGAGGTGAGGCTAAGTACATACTTTGAATAGCTCCCCTTTTATGGTATTTGAGAAAGAGCAACATTAAAGTTGTTCACCTTTGTGCATACGTTTGTGTGTGTACACATGTGTGTTTATATGTGTGCATGTTCATGTATGTGTGTGTGCCTGTGTGTGCGTGCCTATGTACACATGCACACATATGAACATGCATATGGAGGCCAGAAGACAATTATAGTTGTTCCTCAGGTTCCATCCACCTTTTTTGAAACAGTCTCTCATTGGCTTGGTACTCGCCAAGTAGGCTAGACTTGCTCGCCAGCAAACCTGTTTCTATCTACACATTACTGAAGATACAAGCACCCACCACTGCATTCAGATATTTGTTCATGGATTCCCATGTTTGCATGGAGAGCACTTCATCAAATGATCTATTTCCTCAGCCCAATTTGATTACTTTTAAGCAATCAAAAAGAAAAAAAGTACAAAAACTATTCTCTCTCTTTCTCTCTCTCTCTCTCTATAGTTATATATATAATTTTATATCTATCTATCTATCTATCTATCTATCTATCTATCTATCTATCTATCTATCTTTCTATGTATAAAGTAATTGTGAGGTACTGGATTTGATCCTCTGCACCAAAATAAGCAAACAAGTAAAAACCTCCCAGTAATTCAGAGATGATGCTGAGAACAAAGATGAGAAACAGGTCAGCATCATTTGTCTTATGATTTGAAAATTACTTCTGAATCAACCAAAGGACCGATACAGCAAGTAACCCACTGACACATCAATGGTTCAATCAAATAATTGATCAGTTTATCAAATGGCAATGACTGACCTCTTCAGTTAACCCACTGAACACAAATTCAATTAGCCAACTATTGTAACTGTCAACCTGATTGGACTGAAAAAGGCCTCTCCAGGAGATGGCACACCACTGGGTGTGTCAGTGAAGTTATTCCAAGAGGGGACTAATGAAGGGAGGATGGCCCGAGTGTGGAAAGTACTATCCCACAGGCTGGGGGCTTGGTTGGAATGACCACTGTAAAAACAGAAAGCCCGCACAGGCATTTCTTTCCTTGGGCCCACAGGACAGATCTGAGTAACTACAGACTGAACAATCTGAAACTATGAGACAAATAAATATTTCACCCTTAGGTTGATATGTCAGGTTATTGGACACAGTGACATAAAGCTTACTATCATAACCATTAATATAAATTAATTGACCTAAAATTAGTGAGTGACTCAAGAGAAGTAAAAAATAAAGACAGATTGCCCTTGTTGCAAAGCTAAGAAGCAAGATTACAATAAGGGTTCCAGGGTTAAGAAAACTAAAAGATTTTCAAAGACAGTAAATGCAAACACTATGTTCCAGAAGCAGAGACAACAGGCATTCCCATGACATGGGAGGAGCGGAGATTAAACAGGGGCAGAATCCTTAGGGCATTAGGTACTAATGAGGCAGTACCCTTGACAATTATCTGAGGAGAATATATACAGTATAGTGCAAACTTTACACCTTAACACAAAGTGGATCTGTGGAATTCTCTGGTCTTCTTTTCTTCCTTCCCCCTTCTTTCCCTCCCTTCCTTCCTTCCCTCTGTCTTCTTCCTTGTTTTCCTTTCTCTCTTTCTTTTAACTTCCTTTTTTTCCCATCCTTCCCCACTCTCTAAGATAGGTCTCATACCCTAAACTAATCTTTGATTCACTATGTAGCCAGGGGATGACCTTGAACTTCTAATCTTCCTGTCTTCACCTTCCCAGTGCTGGGATTACAAGCATATACCACCATACCTGATTGGTGCAGATCTGGGCATCAAACCTATGACTTCATGCTTGCTGAACAAAAATTCTAACAACTAAGCTATAGATCTAGCCCTCTCTCTAGTCCTTTTTAATTATAAAGAGATAAAGTATGTAGATGTATATTTAAGTAGTTTTATTTCTTTATTTGCAAGCAAAGAGAGATAGAAGAGAGACAGAGAGAATGGGTGTGCCAGGGCCTCCAGCTGCTGCAAATGAACTCCAGATGCATGCACCACTTTGTTCCTCAGGCTTTATGTGGGAACTGGGGAATTGAACTATGGTCCTTAGGCTTTGCAGGCAAATGCCTTAACTACTACGCCATCTCTTCAGTCTCAATAAAGTATATTTTAAAATATACTTTTAAAAATATTTTATTTCTTCATTTTCAAGCAGAGAGAGAGAGGAGAGAGAGGAGAGAGAGAGAGAGGAGAGAGAGAGAGAGAGAGAGAGAGAGAGAGAGAGAGAGAGAGAGAGAGAGAGAGAACCAGGGCCACCACCCTGTGGGTCTGGCCCATGTGGGTACTGGGGAATTGAACCCGAGACCTTAGGCACTGGAGGCAAGTGCCTTAACCACTGAGCCATATCTCCAGCCCTCAAAAGATTTATTAACTCCTTAAAGTGGGTTTTGGTCTTAGGGCTCAAAAGTTTGGGATAGTATTTGCAGGTTGTGATATGAGTTAATAATACATGTACTATTTTGAACAAACATTTTCTGGGACTCCACTGATGCACATCAATAGGGATTTGGATCTGTGTACATGCACCTGAGATTATTTGAGAAGAGTGTCCGAGGAACACTGATAAGTAGCATGTGATATGGAGAGATGCACTCCTTGGATATCTCACCATCCAGCCTCTATAGAAGTTCCCCAGGACTCACCTGCCAAGGATAGGAACCCTTCTCCACTTGGCTTCCCCCAATAATTCGACTAAAGAAGCTAAAGTCATTCCAAGACTTAACCAGACTCTGCCCACAGTTTGGAGCTGCAGAAAAGACAAGAAGAATACTGAGTCATCACCACATAGTTTCTAGAACTAAGAGACACAGAAAAATTTCCAGGAGCAGGAAATAAAAATAAAAAGGCTGCACACAGAGTACATAGAACTATGAGAAGATGACTTTTAGTCAACTATTGGGATCAGTGGTGGCTTTCGGTAGAAATGATCACTCAGTTCTTGTCACATAGAGATGCATGTCATCAAAGAATGACTTTTCTGATAGAAAAGATGAGTGACTCTAGGTAGATTTGTACTGGGTTATCAGGAGTGCAGCCTCTTTTCATGCTGAGCTCTCTGACCGCTAAGAGAAGAGGTTCCTTACAGCACATGGTACTTTCCAATGGCATTTATCACACGCCAACACAGATACTTCTATGTCTTTCACCAAACTAGATTGTGGGCTCCTCAGAGAGAGGAATTTAATCTTTGTTCTGTTTTCTTTTTGGGGTTTCCTCCTTTTATTCCTTTCCATTCCCTTCCTTCTTCTCTTCCTTCCTTCCTTCCATTTATTTTTTCTGAGATAGTCATCTTACTATATAACCTAGGCTGGCCTCAAACTCATGATCCTCCTGCGTCCACCTTTGAATTGATTGTAGGTGTGTACCACCACACTTAGTTAAGAAGCTAATCTTAAACATGCATATAAGCATGATATATAGCACAGTTCTTTTTTAAAAAATAAATTATATCTTTATTATCCATATTTAGATACACTGAATGAGCGAATAATGTGTTGGTGTCCCCAATTCCCTGATTTCCCTCTTCCCTGTCCCCCATCTGCTGGGTATCCTCCTCTGTGGACAAGCTGGATCAAGGGGGTTATGGATAGCCTAGGAGTCAACCCGGTTCCACCTCCCTTTGTATGTTGTTACTGAGGGGGGCCATGTCTCTGGGCATTCTTCTCCACCATGGCTCTTACAATCTTTCCACCCCTTTTTTGGTATAGCAGAGTTCTTGATGCATAGAGTAGCTCAGTAACTTGATAAGGCCATAGTCTGCCTTAGATTGTAATTGTGTGTGTATCTTTTCCTCTGTTTCACCCATGAGACCAAGTTTGTGCTCACCATCTGCGATGCCTGCAACACAGATATTAACAAATCTTCCTGGGTTTACTTCTCCATTAGGGTAGAAAGTGATGAGTTGTCAAGGAAAGTGGATTAAGATGGCCCTGAGTCATATACCCATGGTAAGACATGCACTTGCTGAGGAAAGACTTTATCCCTGAAGAAGTTGCATTATGTATTTGCCCCCCCCCCACCCCGTGGCTTTTCTGATTTTTTAGCTAACAGACAGACTTGATTAAATTTGCTTTCCTCCACTGGCTATTTTAATGGTGACATACATTGTGTTCCTTGTTCCGATTATTCTTTCCCATATGTCTTTATGGGAGGATATAGAAAATCCTGCCTCGTTATCATATTACTTTTTTTGTCTAGCTGGATCTTTGAATCCTCACCAACATCTTCATCTAAGAAGCCCCTGATCTCCTCACACTGTGTGAAGGGTTGATTGTGAAACACTCTTCCTCTCCACACCTGTCATTACTATGCCACATGGTGAGAGTCAATTGTTTAGTTCCCTCACTAGACTATGAAACACTTGAGTAAAACACCCATGTTAATATGTATCTCTAGTTCTAAGGGCCATCTCAATTACCAGCATTCAGGAGGCACTTGGAATACTTAAAAGGATGAACAATATATGATATTGTTATGATGATAATAACTACTTAGATCACCATGTTAAATACACAGCGCTCACTCTTTCCTATGATTTCTCTCTTAATCTCCAACCCATGCCTACAAACCAAGTGCTGTCTTTTTTTGTATTGCAGATGTGAAGACCAGAAACCAAAGAGATGTATGGTAAACAGTGGCAGAGCTTTTTTTAAAAAAGTAATTTTGAACTCAGTAAAGACATGACAAGGGATCAAAAGCTTATTTTCCAACTGCTCTAGCTGAGCCAATCATAAATATATTAGATACAAAATGTACTATTTCCTGAAATCACTGAAGCAAATCCAGAAAACATGTTGATTCTCTGGGCTGGCACCAGTCTAACCACAGAGGAGCCAGCCAGGAACTCTTTCCAGCCTGTGGCAATCAAGGGGAAAAAATGCTATCTACAATATACTTTAGTAAACATGCTTTGTATTTCCAAGCAGGATAATTTCCCCAAAGATTATAAATGCTTCCAGACCTATGAGTGTTTCTAGACTTTCCTCCATGAAAGAAAAAGGTGGGATTGTGTAATATATCCAAATAAATGAACAATCCAAGTTCACTTGGTAACAACAATGTGAAAAAAACCATCATAGTTTGTTCCGGAAATATTTTACCCTCATTTCACAGGCCAATCGAAGGAGCAAAATAAAAAAAAAATAGTTTCATGAAAAAAATTAGATTTCCAAAATAACTTGCTTTCCTTATTTTCCCAAAGGAATATAGAGTAGAATTGTTATTCTAATTGTCAACAAGGGTGATTCTAGCAGTCGAAGAACAAAGGTAGTTACAGACTTCATTTGAAACTTACCTTCAGGGAAAGAGAGGGTTGTAGAATGACCTCCTCCCAAGCAGACCACTCCTAGTAGTAAAATCAACTTGTTTCTGCTTATAGACATTTTGAGAAAGTTTTCCCCCTGAAATTTTAGAGAGACTAAAGGAAAACAAAGGTATTAAGCCTTGGGAAAACAATTTCAAGCCAGCTTATTCATTAACTAAGTCACAGGGTATTCAACCATGTCCACATGGTGTTTCTGAATGTGGTCTTCTGCAAATGTCTTTCTGCAAGATCTGGAGAAACAATGACAGAACAAAGTCTTGCCTGAGAAGAATTACACATCGTTTCCCACCCACATTGATTTTCCCTCAATATTTCTGTCTTACTAAAATGATTGGGATCTAAGGCTTGTTCCTTTTATAGGTTACCACTTTCCACATGAGCACTGAGTATAAACCTTGTACTTTCCTACTTTTTTTCAAACTAAAACATTATTTTCCTAGTATAGCTGGATGGCTATTATTGCCATGTGTTCATGCGGGAGAGAAGTCAGCACACTACAGAAGTCAAGCCTTAGGACAATCACTTAGCATGATGTACACTGGGTATTTGGTATGCCTTATTTTTCTAATTGTATTTCTAGAAAGCAAACAACTTTAACTTCTACATTTGATAGATGTGTAGACATAGGAAAGTGACTATGATGACTTCTGTATTTTTCTCTTTTCTGAGCGAGACCTTGGTACATAGTGGGAACTGACTAGTGCCACCTATAACCACATGGGAATATGAGATAGTTTTGCCAGAAATTATGTGCTCAAAAGAGCACATGACAAACTAGACATAACTTCCTTATGGAAAACTTGACTTTTTATAAAATTAACCTATGAAAATGAAAGCACATACAAATAATAAAAATGAAAAAAGAAAAATTTCAAGGTCTCAAATCTGTGAGGATTACTTAGGATACATTTATGGACATAAGGATAATCAAAAATCTTAATTGAGGCTTTGTCCATAAACTTCTTAATCTGAAGCCAAAAATTTGTGGCTTTTAATTTGGGGTGCTGTGAGCCCCAACCATAAGAAATCAGTCAGTGCTTAAGCCATAATCAAAATCTTGGCCTTTTTTGGACAATTGCTCTTGAATGTTCTACTGTCCTTTATCAATCACTTTCCAGAGTAACTTGGATAGGAATATAACTCTGCTGACTATAAACTGGCTAAATCCTATTCCAAATTTTTTATACTACTAATTGCCAGAAGCAAAGAATGATGTGCCTTGGACCTGCTGTGTGCCAGGGTTGAGGAGTCTTAAGTAGACAAGAGACTCAAGTGTGTGCTGTGACCTACTGTTGGTTTCTAGGCTTATGGTATAATGAAATTGAACTCTAGATGGGAAAGTTGGGGAAGTGAAACACTTTCCCTTATTATGCATGAATGGGCCATTTTTGGCCAACATGTCAAAAAAGAATTCTTTTTAGAGCCATTTATGCTTTCTTGCCAGAAGCCTTGGGAGCAAGAGCTTTCTGGGCAGACGAAGAAGCTGTCTGGTCAGGGGCCTTCTGGGCCACAGTCATCCTTCTTGCTGGTAGCAATATCCTTCATTTTTGGGATTTAGCTTTAGCCAGAGCTATCATTGCAGCCAAAGCCACAGAAGCTGTTTTGGCAGAAGCTTTGAGGATAGCTGCTGTCTGAAGTTTCTTAACTTCATTCTTGATTATACTGTTCCTCATTTTCTTTGCCTTCTTGCCTTTAAAATGACCAAAATCTGTCATCTTGGCATTCCTTTCTCTGGCTTCAATCTTTTTGGCCCATTTTGTGGCCAACCATTTTGTTTTGCTATCTTCCTTATCCCAGGCTTTTCACAGATACTTCTGTTGGGTACTCAGTGGGAACTTGAGGATGAAGTAATCAATGAGCTGCATGCATTTGAAAGGCATGACCTGTCTTCTTACTCAAGTTTAGGATCTATCTGCCGAAGCACTGTTCTTACCAATAACATCTACACTCATGACCAGCTTTCCCACGTGAGACCTAGAGGAGATACAAGCCCTAGACCATCTGGCCAACCTCCATGAAGCACCTAAATACCATTTTGCAAGCATTGGGCAAGAAGAGAATGGAATATTTTAAATTGGTTATCACACTGAAATGTGGTGAGCTCTTTCTTATTCCTTAATTTCAGGAGACATATGCTTCAATCTCATGTGTCAATAGACTGAACACATGTATCAGCACATTCATGCACTACCTGCAATTGAGCATTAAGAGCTTGACATCTGTTGAGGGGATACATTGTGGTCCATTAACATTAAAATTATTTCTATTGGGGAGAGCAAACCTGGATCTGAGGTACAAAGTTTCTATAAGGCAGGATAGTGAAATCTTTCAGAGTTTTATGGACTGCTACAACTGGTATACCTATGGGAAGAGAGAGATTCATCCTAGAGACTGCTCAGTATGTTGAAGGGAAAAAGATTTTTTTTTTTTTGTAATTTTGGGTCAAAATCTGCAGCAAATGTTATTTTGGGATTCAAATAATATTGTCATCTTGATCTGTAGATCCCCAAGTTGAGAAATTTGCATCAAAATTTATCCAGAGCCCTGATACAGAAGGCATAATAAAAAGAGTGTAGGAGTTGGACAACAGATCTTAGAAATTATCTGAATGTCAGAGGGGAGATGGCACAGAATGAGAAAGTTTTGAGATGTGCAGAATACAATGAGAAAGCCCAAATTATGCCTAAAATTAAATACAAAAGGAGATATAGATTGCACAAAATATTATGGACCATAATGACCAACTTAAGTCTTATATTAAAGTATAGAGAGTCATATTCTAGACCCCCAGGTACTCATCACTCTGTCTCAACAGTTAGGCACATTCAGCCTATCTCATTTGTTTTATAATACACTCATCACTCCACAAAAAAATTTTGAAGCTTATCTTGGACCTAAAATTATTAATCTATAAATAATTCAAAATATGTTTCTTAAAGAGAACAACATGCAAAACATGACCATAGAAGATAGAATTGTCAAACTAAAAAAATTAATTATTCAATATCAAATATTAAGATTTGAATTCTGTGATGGTCTTACAACTTTCTTTAAAATTGATTTGAGGTCTTGAGAGATGACTCAGTAGATAAAGACACTTGCTTTTAAAGCTTGGTGGCCTAGGTTTGATTCCCCAGTACCCACATAAAACCAGATACACAAAGTGACACATGTATCTGAAGTTGATTTGCAGTGACAGGAAGCCCTGGTGTGCCCATATTTTCTCTCTCTTCCTGCTCACAAACAAGTAAATAAAAGTATTTAAAAATTATTTGTTTGTAGAATACCTCATGTCTAATAATTAGGAAAAATATGAATATTAACATTCCAAAGCAGAATTAAAATGTGGATCACTTTCACACATAGAAAACTAACATAGCTAAAAAACTAGCTAACAAAACTAAAGCATGCTTATAAGATACATTATAGTATTCAGGACAATAGTTTCAGGCAACTGGACAGGGATGCTTCGTAGAAATGACACAGATAATCACAGCATAGCTCAGGCTAATTGTGTTTATCCAAATCAAGTTTCAAAATTAATTAGATAATTGCAGTAGTAATATTATTAATGATAAAGAGATAAATGAAACCCCTAAGGCTTTAACAAATAACTCAGCCAGCGCAAACATGTATGAAAGCATAAACACACCTCAGTCTCATTGGACTCATTCCCACTAGATTTTCAAAAGGTGCTAACAAAGATGTGTGTCTAGCAGTGCGGTACTTATTGTCAATATTCCAAATGGTCCAAAGTCCTGAACAAAGACGCACAGAACAGAGATGATTCCTGGAATCGGTTCTCATATTTGACCAACAGGTAGTGTTTAATATT
>PVHP010050531.1:0-11764 GCA_004024765.1 Zapus hudsonius
TTTTTTTTTTTTTTTGGTTTTTTGAGACAGGGTCTCGCTCTAGTCCAGGCCGACCTGGAATTCACTCTGTAGTCTCAGGGTGGCCTTGAACTCAAGGCAATCCTCCTACCTCTGCCTCCAGAGTGCTGGGATTAAAGGCGTGCGCCACCACGCGTGACACACTTCTATAGAGGAAACCACAGGGTGAGAGATGGGAACAGTGGAGAGGGTCAGGAAGGGTCTCTCTGAGGAGGTGACACCTAGTCCAAGGGGCTTGGGATCACAGAGAGGAGAGGCCCCTGCTTGTCTCTTGCACCCCCAGAGCTGAGGTCAAGGTAGCCTTCCAGCCAGGGGTGACTTTCAGCTCAGGGCAAGAAAGACTCCCTCTGTCTGACCTGGAGGTGAGTTAATGTCGCCAGCAGTGTGCTGCTGAGGAAGGTGATAACTCTGTGATTTCTCTCTCTCTGACACTCCTCCCTGCCAGGGGATGTGGTGGCAGCTCCAATAGTCCTGAAGCCTTCTGGGATGAGCCGACTGCTGTTCATTCAGGAGCTGACAGCTGCTGCCCACAGAGAGCTTTTGAACAATGGAGTGGGAAAGCTGTCTGAGTAATTAACTTATTTATCGCCCAGCCCAGACTGTCTTCAAGGCTGTCCCAGTCAATGACAACATGAAAGCCATTCTGAGCCCTAGAAAACAAAACAATACAACGACGAAATAAAGCAAAACGAATCAAATACGGTGAACCACCCTGGAGTCACATTCCTTGATGAGGTCACCGTGGCCTAGGCTGGAACCTCCAGAGGCATCTGAATGGTACAAAAGAGAGCGAAAGAAAGAAAAAAGGAAAGAAATGAAAGCCTAGCTGCACGGAGCGCTAGACAGCAATTTGAGTGTCCTCTCTGACCTTGGAGATGGCATTGGAGTTTTCAGAAGGAACGATTTCCTTTCACTTCCCTGCACAGGCCAGACTGGTTCAAAATGCCATCTGTTGTTTGTTGGGCTTCTCTTGGTATTTCAAGTGTGCTAAAGTCACTCGCGTGTGCGTACACACACACACACACACAAAAAAAAAAAATCAATGATTTGGGGTGACTGCTTAGCAAGAAAAAAGCCTAGGCTCCTTTCCTAAGGTGACAAATGCCTGGAATTCCAGTTTTCAGGAAGCAAGGGTAGGAGGATCAGCTATTCAAGGTCATCCTTCAAAAATAAATAAATAAATAAATAAATAAATAAAAAAGCCAGGCGTAGTGGCTCCCGCCTTTAATCCCAGCACTCGGGAGGCAGAGGTGGGAGGATCACCATGAGTTCAAGGTCACCCTGAGACTACATAGTGAATTCCAGGTCAGCCTGGACTAGAGTGGGACCCTACCTTGAAAACCAAAAAAATTAAATTAAATTAAAAAAATAAAGTCATTCTTGGCTATATACACTGTGGAGTTCCAGACCATATGACACTGTGTCTCAAAAAAAAGGTTGGGGGACAGTTAAGTTAAAGGTACTTGCTTGCAAAGCCTGATTGGCCAGGGTTCAATTCCCCAGCCAGCCTCAGAAAAATTGGACTGACATTCCTTTGCAAGAGATCTGGGGTGTACATGTACACACACACACACACACACACACACCCCACAAGTTTTCCAGTTGGCATTATCCCCCCAGTCCCCAGGTAGGGCCTCGCTCACCTGGAATTCACTATGTAGTCTCAGGGTGGCTTTGAACTCACCTACTTCCTACCTCAGCCTCCCAAATGATGAGATGATTTATCAGTTGTTACATTGTCTATCCAAGGTAGAGGGTTCGAACAGTGTTTTTATTTTTTTCATTTATTTAGTTAAGTTAGTTTTTCGAGGTAGGGTCTCGCTCTAGCCCAGGCTGACCTGGAATTCACTATGTAGTCTCAGGGTGGCCTTGAACTCATGGTGATTCTCCTACCTCTGCCTCCCAAGTGCTGGGATTAAAGGTGTGCGCCACCTCTTGGGCTTCCAATGGTGTTTTTAAATATGAAAGGGCCATGCTGCTGATGGGAAACTAAAGGATGCCAGAGAAATGACCACTATTCTTCCTTGGTGACAGAGGACAAAGGTCACAGCTCCTATCTTCACCGCCTTTCAGATATTCAGATGTCTTCACCACTCTATGCATCTGGCTTTACATGGATACTGGAGAATCGAACCAGGGTTGTTAGGCATTGCAGGCAAGCACCCTAACCTGTGAGCCATTTCTCCAGCCCTTCAAGTTTTTGTTTTTTTTTTAAGGTTCCATGTCACTCTTGCTATAAGCTGACCTGAAGCCCAATCTGTAGCCCCAGGCTGGCCTTAAATTCCCAGCAAGCCTCCTATCTCTGCTCCAGAGTGCTAGGATTAAAGGTGTGTGTCACTATGCCTGGCCAATGTCAGAGTCAGTGACCTTGACCTTCACCGTATTCTCAGCACATTCCCTCTCACACCAGAGATCTGAGTCGGCCCAGAGGAGAATGGGAGACATCCAACCTGGGCAGCTTGTGGTGGACCCAGGGGCCAGAAAGCACACTCACCTAAAAGCTGGAGGTCTGAGCTGGGCTTGGTGCCTGGGGACAGTCATCCCACCCCTCCTGAGGGTGGGGCCAGAGAATCTCCTGGAAATCCAGACCTGGGTCTGCAGAGTGACACCCAGACAGCCTGGGCTAAAGTCAGACCCAGCTGAAGAAGAAGCAAAGAACATCCAAAGAGGAGCCTGGAGTCACTGCCTGGCTCTGCTGGGATTCAAGCACGTGGCCGCTGGTGTCCCCATCAGGTAAGACCCTCAGTCCCTCAGCCCCACCCATCAGGACTCTCCCCGCACCTTACTTTTTATTTTTATTTTGGTTTTTCCAGGTAGGATCTCATTCTAGCGAAGGCTGACCTGGAATTCATTATGTAGTCTTAGGCTGGCCTCAAACTCACAGTGATCCCCCTACCTCTGCCTCCCAAATGCTGGGATTATAGACGTTCACCATCACACCCAGCTGATTTCCCCCCCACACCTTCTTCCTTTTTTTTTTTTTTTTGGTTTTTCGAGGTAGGGTCTCGCTCTAGCCCAGGCTGACCTGGACTTCATGCTGTAGTCTCAGGGTGGCCTTGAACTCACAGTGATCCTCCTACCTCTGCCTCCCTAGTGCTGGGATTAAAGGCATGCGCCACCATGCCCGCTTCCCCTACCTTCTGATGGGCCTAGATTAGTCTCTGCTGTGGATTTTAGACACAAATTGACACCAAGAGTTGATATCTTCCTCTTCAGATCAGCAAGTTTCAGACGACATTTGACTCAAAATATAACTTTCCCTTGTCTCCTTCCTTTTTCTATATTTTCATCTGTGACTGAGGGTGATGGGGAAGCTCAGGCTAGAATCGCTAGTCCTCTTGTCTCTGCTTACCGAGTGCTGGAATTACAAGCATTTACCACCATGCCCAGATTTCTGGCCTTAGGTTTTGTGTGGTTATTGGGGTGTGTGTGTGTGTGTGTGTGTGTGTGTGTGTGTGTGTGTGTAAAGGAAGGTTCTCATGCTAGCCTAGGCTGAGCTGGAACTAACTCTGTTGTAGCCTAGACTAATCTCAAACTACAGTGAGTCTACTACCTCAATGTCTCAAGTGCTGGGATTAAGGGTCTAAACCACAATCCTGACCAGTTTTGTGGGTTTCACTCTGTAGCCCAGGCTGGCAAGGAACCTGCTTGGAGTAGCACAGGCTGCCCTGAGTTTGTGGAATCTGTGTTTTCTCTTCCTTAGTGCTCAGATTGCTGGTCTGAGCCACCATGTCAGCTTGTTTTGGGTTTTTCAAAGTAGGGTCTTGCTCTAGCCCAGGCTGATCTGAAATTCACTATGTAGTCTTAGGGTGGCCTCTTGGCGATCCTCCTACCTCTGCCTCCTGAGTGCTGGGATTAAAGGCTTGTGCCACCACGCCCAGCCCAAGCAATATTTTCAAAGGATCAGAAGCTAGAGAGATGGGTCAGTGGTTAAACGTACTTGGTTTTAAAGCCTGACAGCCAAGGTTTGATTCCTCAGTATCCATATAAAGCCAGCTGCATGATGTGGCATGTTAATTTGGAGTTCATTTGTAGTGCTAGGCAGGCCCTGATGTGCCCGTACTCCCCCAGCTTAAGTAAATAAATAAATAAATAAATATTTAAAAAAACAAACAGCCAGGTGTGGAGAGGCAGAGGTAGGATCCCCATGCATTCAAGGCCACTCTGAGACTACATAGTGAATTCCAGGTCAGCCTGGACTAGGGTGTAAAAACCAAAAACCTAAAAGAAGAAGAAGAGGTCAAGAATGGTAGCCAGCTTATGGGCATGGTGGCCCATGCCTTTAATCCCAGCACTTGGGAGGCAGAAGTAGGAGGATTGCGGTGAGTTCAAGGCCACTCTGAGACTACAAACTAAATTCTAGGTCAGCCTGGGCTAGAGTGAGACCCTACCTAGAAAATAAAGTGCAATCCCAAATCGGGTGTGGTGGTGCACACCTTTAATCTCAGCAGCTGGGAGGCAAGCTGGGCTGCAGAGAGTTCCCAGTCAGCCTATCAGCCTTGATGGAGTGAGAGGTGCTCCAGCCTGTGTGGAAGTTAAGTCTGTGGCACTTGACTATAAAACAATGGTGAACCTGTGGGAGGTTCACAATGCTGCCAGTTGAGGGAGCTGTGGCTTTGAGACCACCAGAAACTGAGTTACCATAGCAGTGATGGTGACCCTGAGCGGGTTCTCAGGATAGGGGAGAAGGGCTTCCTAAGCCTTGGCCTGAGAGCACGTCTTTCCTGGATGTTTCCCCAGCATCCTCCTCCCTGCAGATCTGTCAAGATGACTCTTCATGCCACACCCACACTCCTGAATTTGGCAGTGCAGAGCCTGCTAAAAGATGAGACCTTGGCCATCTCTGCTTTGGAGGACCTGCCAGGAGACATCTTCCCACCATTGTTCAAGGAGGCCATCACCGGCAGACAGAGTAAAGTCCTGAGGGCGATGGTGGCAGCCTGGCCCTTCCCCTGCCTCCCTCTGGGCTCCCTCATGAAGACAGATGACCTGGAGACCTTAAAGGCTGCTCTCCATGGACTTGATGACCTGCTTACAATGGAGGTCAACCCCAGGTAAGCAAGGGCAGGTGAGAAAGGCCCTGGGATTCCAGGGAAGGACAACTAGGGACAGGAAGAGTTCAAAGTGTTCAAAGTGGGTCAGAGCCTTCCATGGCGCCTTGGAGAACAGTAGAACCCTGGGCCATCGCTAAGCCCCTGTGGAAAGAGGAGGAGCCTTGGCTTCTGCTGAAGCGCCTGCAAGGACAGCTGAGGGAACCTGACCTGCCTCCTCCCATAGGTGTCAGAAGGACCAGGAGGGAGAGAAGGGGGTGCAGTGAGGGAGGAAGACGGGGTACAGAAGCAGCTCAGGCTAAGAGCCCTTCCTGCTGTGATCCTCAGCACTGAAGAAATAGAACAATCTTCAAGACAGCAGAGAAGGGAGGGGGTGGGTGACATATTGGGTGTGGAATAAACATGGACTCCGTCCTGTCTGCAGAGACTTCTCCCTGTGTGACCCCAGGAGGTGCAAACTACAAGTGCTGGATTTGAGGAATGTCCCCCAGAACTTCTGGAATGTGGGCACTGGAGTCGTGGATGGTGGCTGCTCCCCACAGGGCACTAGTCAGAAGCCAGCCTTGAAGGAGCATCCGGGATCTGTGAAGACACCCTTGAAGGTGTTCATTGACCTCTGCCTCAAGTCCCAGTCTCTGGAGGAATACCAGACATACTTGTTTCCATGGGCCCAGCAGAGAAAGGGCCATGTGCACTTGTGCTGTAAGAAGATGGAGATTTGGCCACTCTCCACCTACCCTCTCCTAGAATTCCTGGATGTTGTCCAGCTAGACTCTGTTGAGGACTTGAAAATGAAGTCTTTCTGGAAGCTGAGAAACCTGGCAGGGCCTCCACCTTACATTACCAAGAGGAGGAATTATCGGGAACTCATTTTTCCCAGAGCCCAGATACCTGTCAGTTGGCTCGAGATGCCTTGCTCAATCTGGGAGAGCAGTTGTGTTTCCAAGTTCATTTCTCATCTCCCCACATTCAGCTGCCTGCGACATCTCTGTGTGAATAACGTGCAATTCGTCGGTGACCGGCTGAAGCAAATGGTCAGGTAGGGAAAGGTCAAAGGCTTTCTGTGCCTTCTAGAACCAAGCCATCCATTTTATAGTAAACCTTAGTGGACCCCTGTGGTTGACCAGCCCCCGTGGAGTGAGCAGTGAGGAAGGCACTAACAGTGACTGGTTTGTCCTCCAGCCTTCCTGGGCTGTCACCTTCATAAAGGAAGAGGGACATTCCAGGTAGATGGGGCTGGAAAGGGTCTCCATGGCAGAGAGCCAGCTGTGGGCAAGACAGGTCCACTGTGGATGGGCAGTGATCTCCTCCTTAGCCAGAGTGTCCGTGCTCAGGGGAGGGGATGGAAGAGAGGAGTGGAGAGGACCAGGGGAGAGGAGGGGAGGGGAGGACTCACTCCTGCTGTGCTGAGCTCTGTGCACAGGGCTGTGTGAAGAGCACCAGGCCATCCATCCAGAATGACTGTTCTGAGGCTGGGTATGAGGAGATGGAGCAGGTGTGACCTGGCATTGTGGGTGATACAGAAGGAACACAGGCAGATGCGTGAGGTCAGAAGGTCTTGCTGTAAGCCTTCCAATGACACAGTGACATTATTAGATGTCTGGTTTGGTTCTTCTGTTGACCTAGTCTGGCCAATTCTGTAGTTTCTTTTATATATATAATTTGCACATATATCTGTGCATACAAGGATGCACTAGGGTCTCTTACCATTTCAATTGAATGCCTGTCTAGCTTTATGTGGGTGGGTGAGGAATTGAACCCCGGGCCTGCAGTCTTTGCAAGCAAGCACAATTAATGGCCAAGCCATCTCCCCAGATCCCAGGGCTGTGCCTTCTCCTTGCCAGTGAGGACAGGAAGCTGCAGGGCTGTGCACTGAGCCAGTCCCCCTGTGATGGTGAGAGCCCAGCCTAGAGTGAGGACCCTGTGTGAGCAGTCTCTGCATCAGGCACCACCCTGGGTCTGACCTTCATCCTGTGGTCCCAATGACCTTGGGCCTATCTTGTGTCTCCTTCCTTGAGGTCATGCCATACTGTCAGGAATTCTCCACCAGTTTCCAGAGCTAACTGCTTGTTCTCTCCCTAGGAGTGTGAAGACTCCCTTGGAGACCCTCCAAATCACTCACTACCAGTTGCCACAATCTGACTTGGACTGTCTGTCCCAGTGCCCGAGTGTGGGTCAGCTGAAGCATCTCAACTTGAGTGGGGTCATATTATTCTTTTTATCTCTTGAGTCCTTCCAAGTTTTGCTAGACAGAGTCTCGGCCACTCTGCAGGTCCTCGAGTTACAGGGCTGTGAAATGCTGGATTCCCATATCACTTCCTTCCAGCCTGCCCTGAGCCGCTGTTCCCAACTCACCAGGGTCAATCTCTGTGACAACTCCTTGTCCATGCCCATCCTGAAGGACCTACTGCAGCACACGGCCGGTCTGAGCCAGTTGACCATGGAGCTGTACCCTGCACCTTTGGAGAGCTATGATGAAGATGGCTGTTTGTGGAAGGAAAGATTTGTTCAAAATTGCCTTGAGCTCATGGATTCACTGAGGGCCATAAGGCAACCTAAGACAATTAGCTTTGCCACCCCTGTGTGCCATCTTTGTAAGAAGCGCTGCGTCTATAACCAGGGAGTCACCCTGTGTCGTTGTGGGGAGGTATAGGAGGTTACTTCTGGGTCCTGAGAAATCAAAGTCTAGGGAAGTGGACACGGAGCCCCTGGCCTCAGACCTTGTTCAATTGGCATGAGGAGATTAGAGAGAGAGTGAGGTTGATGTGAGGGACCATGGGTGCCTGGAGACCAATGTCTTGGAAGTAAAAAAAATTCTGGAGCTAGAGAGATGGCTCAGTGGTTTAGGCACATGCCTGCAGAGCCTAACAATTCAGTGTCCACTTAAAGCCAGATGCACAAACTGGCTCATGCGTCTATGGTCCCTGGAGTGCCCATTCTCGCTGCCTGTTTCTTTTCTATCTACCTCTGTTTGCAAATAAATAAAATAATAAAATAAAGGGCTGGAGAGATGGCTCAGCGGTTAAGGCACTTGCCTCCAGTGCCTAAGGTCCCAGGTTCAATTCCCCAGGACCCACATAAGCCAGACCCACAAGGTGGTGGCCCTGGTGCTCTCTCTCTTTCTCTCTGTATTTCTCTGCTTGAAAATGAATAAAATATTTTAAAAATAATGATAAAATAATGATATTCTGAATTTCCAAGACAGGAGAGTGATAGAGGGTCATGGTCAGAGCCTGGGGACCTGCATCCTCACCCTCTGCTCCTTGGTGACTGACGCAGTGTCCACTTACAATGTCAGAGTCCTGCGACTTGTAGGCCAGGAACAGGATGCATTACATGATCAATGAACTTGAGGGCCATGAACTCTTGGTGTCCAAAGAAGGTGGAAACAGACTGATCATTCCTTTCCTTCCATCTCTCTGGGCTGGGCACCTGTTGCACCCCACTTGTGGGGCTGTTCCGGGGGTGGTGGGCACAAAGTGGTCAACCTAAAGTGAGCATCACAGGTTCTCTGTCCAATAGGCAGAGGTGGGGAATGGTGGGTGGGACACGTGGGTTGTGAGGGATCATGGACATATGATGAAAGGTCTCCTGATTTGGCTTCTTGACATAGATTTTTTTTGTTTTTGGCTTTTCGAGGTAGGGTCTCACTCTAGCCCAGGCTGACCTGGAATTCACTATGGAGTCTCAGGGTGGCCTTGAACTCACTGTGATCCTCCTACCTCTGCCTCCCGAGTGCTGGGATTAAAGGTGTGCGCCACCATGCCCGGCAACATAGATTTTTTTTGAGGTAGGGTCTCCCTCTAGCCCAGGCTGACCAGGAATTCACAATGAAGTCTCAGGCTGGTCTCAAACTCATGGCAATCCACCTACCTCTGCCTCCCCAGGGCTGGGATTAAAGGCGTGCTCAGTTCAAGGCACCTCTTAGTCCACAGTTCCAAATCCTTCCATATTCCTCCCCAGCATGGGGCCACGATGGGCCACACGAGGGGCTAGGGTAATGGCTCAGTGGTTAAAATTGTTTGCTTGCAAAGCCTTCTGGCTTTTTATAAAGCCAGATGCACAAAAGTGGCACATGTGTGTGGAGTTTGTTTGCAGTGGCAAGAGGTCCTGGTGTGCTTATTTGCCTCTATCTGTAAATAAATAACATGCAACAATTAAAAAGAGTCACACAAGCCCTGTGTTGTGGCCTATGCCTTTAGTCCCAGAATTGACTGCTTTCCTGTGTTCTGAGATGCTTTCCTGTTCTGCCCATTGGTGGTAGAAGCTGAAGTACTGGATTTGTGGCTGGTTAATCAGGACCTCTGGAGCTCGAGGTCCAGAGCCTGGACAGCAGAGGCTACCAATGGTTATGGAATGGGATTAAGTAAATGTTTTAATAATTAAATATTTATTTAGCCGGGCATGGTGGTGTACATCTTTAATCCCAGCACTTGGGAGGTAGAGGTCAGAGGATCACCAAGAGTTCAAGTCCACAATGAGACTACATAGTGAATTCCAGGTCAGCCCAGTCTAGAATGAGACCCTCCCTCCAAAAACCAAAACACACAAAACAGCTGGATGTGGTGACACAGGTTATTCACCCCAGCACTCTGGAGGCTGAGGGGGGAGTAGAGTGGTGAGTTGGAGGCCAGTTTGGGAATACAGAGTGAGTTCACTGTCAGCCTAGACTACAGTGAGACCCTACCTAGAAAAACACAAAACAGCCTGGTGTGGTGGCTCATGCCTTTAATCACAGCACTTGGGAGGCAGAGGTAGGAGGATCACCATGAGTTCCAGGCCAGTCTAAGACTACATAGTAAATTCCAGTTCAGCCAGGGGTACCTTGAAAATAGAAAAAAAAAAAAAAAGCCAAAACAAAACAAAACAAAGAACGCCCTGTCCCAGCTGCCTGGCCTGACTCTGACCTTCACCATATTCTCAGCACATTCCGAATCTCTCACACCATTGATCTGAGTCAGCCCAGAGGAGAATGGGAAACTCCCTCCCAGGATGAACATCCAACCTGGGCAGCTTGTGGTGGGCCCAGGGGCCAGAAAGCACACTCATCTAAAAGCTGGAGGTCTGAGCTGGGCTTGGTGCCTGGGGACAGTCATCCCACCCCTCCTGAGGGTGGGGCCAGAGAATCTCCTGGAAATCCAGACCTGGGTCTGCAGAGTGACACCCAGACAGCCTGGGCTAAAATCAGACCCAGCTGAAGAAGAAACAAAGAACATCCAAAGAGGAGCCTGGAGTCACTGCCTGGCTCTGCTGGGATTCAAGCACGTGGCCGCTGGTGTCCCCATCAGGTAAGTTCCTCAGTCCCTCACCATCCCATCAGTGTCCCCATCATGTAGACCCTCCATCGCTCACCGCCTTCTGGTCCCATCAGCGGAGACACGTCTCTGTTGGGGACATTAGATTCAGCAAATTTTAAACTACATTTAACTGAAAATATAGCTTGCCCTTCATCTGGATGTTTTATCTGTGAGTTCTGTAATTTGGGGGCTGTATGGTGGTGGGGAGATTCTGCTTTTATCTTGTTTTGTTTTTTTGGAGGTGGGATCTCCCTCTAGCCCAGGCTGGCCTGGGGACTCACACAGATCCTCCTACCCCTGCTTCCAGGTGCTGGGACTAAAGGCATGAACCACCGAGCCAGACTTGGCTTTTTTTTTTTTTTTTCAGATAGGTTCTCACTGTAGCCCAGGCTTCCCTAGATCCTCAGTCTGTAGTCCCAGGCTGGCCTGGAACTCACATAGATCCCCAACCTCAGCCTCCAAAATGCTGGGATTAAAGGCGACCACTACCATGCCAGGCTCTGACTTGCTTTTTGTGGGTCTCACTCAGTCGTGCAGGCTGGCAAGGAACCTGAAGGCCCAGGTTCAGCTGCCCAGCACCACATCCAGCCAGATGCACAAAGTGGCCCATGAGTGTGGATTTCCTGTGAAGTGGCAGAGGCCCTTCACTCCCGTATGCAGTCTGTCTGTACAGCTCTCTTAAATAAATGATAAATATTTTTGAAATTTATAAAATTTAATTATGAAAATGGTGTGTTGACTCAGGGTCAGACATTGTCCACTCTGGGTGACACTGATGGCTTTGAGAGAGAGAGACACACAGAGAATGGGTGCACCAAGGTCTCCATCCACTGCAAAGTAACTCAAGATGCATGGGCCGCCTTGTGCATCTGCCTTTATGTGGATACTGGGAGCTAGAACCTGGGTGCTTAGGCGTTGTAGGCAAGTGCCGTAACTGCTGAGCCATCTCTCCAGGTCCCATCCTACCTTTTTGAAAAAATATTCTATTGGGCTGGAGAGACGGCTCAGCAGTTAAGGCACTTGCCTCCAGTGCCTAAGGCCCCGGGTTCAATTCCCCAGGACCCACATAAGCCAGACTCACAAGGTGGTAGCCCTGGTGCTACCACAAGGACGGGCTTATGGGCACATCAGGGGCTCTGGCCACTGCAAATGAAGTCCAGAATGCATCACTTTAGCATCTGGGTTGACATGGGTCCTGAGGAATCAAACTGAGTCCTGCAGAATTGGAAAAGAGCTGTTATTAATTGCTGAGCCCTCTCCTCCCCAGGCTGGCCCTTCCTTCTCCTCACACCCCTCCCTCCCTTTCCTTATGTTTTCTTTTCCAGGTAGGGTCTCACTCTAGCCCAGGCTGACCTGGAACTCAATCTATAATCTAGGCTGGCTTCCAACTCAAACTCA
>PVHP010050532.1:0-11773 GCA_004024765.1 Zapus hudsonius
TCTCTCTCTTTTTCTCTCTCTCTGTGCTTGAAAATGAATAAATAAAATTAAAAAAATAAAATAAAATACATTCCTTTCTAAAAAAATAAAATAAAATATTTATTTATTTGAGAGAGGCAGATAGAGAAAGAGAGAGAATGGGCATGCTGGGGCTTCTAGCTACTGCAAACAAACTCCAGATGCATTCACCACCTTGTTCATCTGCTTTACATGGGTATTGGGGAATCAAATCTAGGTCTTGAGGCTTTGCAGGCAAGTGCCTTAACTGCTGAGCAATCTCTCCAGCCCAATTTTAAAATTTTTATTTATTTATTTGCAATGAGAGAGATAGAAGAGAGACAAGCAGAAAGAATGATCATGCCAGGACCTCCAGATGTATGTGGCACTTTGTGCATCTGACTTTATGTGGGTACGGGGGAATCGAACTTGGGTCCTTTGGCTTTGCAGGCAAGCACCTTCACAACTGAACACTTTCCAGCCCCCACATTAGGATTTTTATCATTGGCATCTGACAGATAGGGAGACTGAGTTTGAGAAAGATAAAATAGCTTGCCCAGAGACACATGAATCTTTGGACTTGAGCCCAAGCATATTACCATTTGTCTGTCCCTTCTTCCTTGTACCAGTCATGGTTTCAGCCCAGATCCAGAGCCCATGTTCTTTAGTTTGTGTTACACCTTAGGGGGAAATCCAGCTCCCAAGATTGGATGTAGTAGACTACTAGACAGGGGGTCTTGCTGCGTCTTCTAGGCCAGAGACAGATGGTAATACCTATAGCCCAAGGACCCAGGAACCTTTAAATTGTCTCCTTCAGGGTTGTAATACATAGTTCAGTAGTAGTCCTGGGTCCATCCTAAGCTTAACTAATTAAATAGATCAAATTTAAAGCAAAAATAAAAGTCTCTTTCGCCTGTACAGAAACATTGGACCTAGTACTTGGAGTTTACTTTTCTAACCTTGGCTGTTTCATCTTGCATATGAGAATGACAGAATGTTGAGAGATGGATCCACCATCCCCATTGTACAAGAAACTGGAGCTTAGAGAAGGAAAGTGACTTGCTCAAGATCACACAATACCAGGCCTACAACTGAGGTCTACCAATTCCTTTGCCAGTGTTCTTTCTTGCCTTCACACTGCCAGGCTTGGACGAGTACATAAATCCCTAGGGGGTAGAGAAGGTTATCTATGACAGAGGGACATCATCCAGGAATGATGCCAGTTTTTCCTGGTTAATCTAGGAGGTCTCCCCCAAACCTCAAAGGAAGATAGAAGCTAGTGTTTCTCTTAATATCCGTAATGTATTATGTGTTTGTTATCTACATGTTTAACTGAACTGTATTGAGTCAGGCGGGGTGGCTTTAATCCCAGCGCTTGGGGGAGGCAGAGGTAGGAGGATTTCTGTGAGTTCCAGGAAGCCTGAGACTACATAGTGAATTCCAGGTCAGCCTGGGCTAGAGTAAGACCCTACCTCAAACCATATATATATATATATATATGTATATATATATATATATATATATATATATATATATATATATATATATATATATATATATATATATATATATATAGAGAGAGAGAGAGAGAGAGAGAGAGAGAGAGAGCCTGCATCAGTCTAACAGCACCAGAAAACAATGGGTAGGTTTGGAGTAAGTAGTAGAGGAGAGGAGAGGCTTGGAAACATTTTTTTCAGCCCTTCTTGCTAAATTCTCAAGGAAGTGGCCTTCCCACTGAGTATGTTTCTTCCCACAGGCAAAGCATCCCCTCCAACCCAGCCTTTGGTACCAGGTAAATTGCTGGGCAGCCATCACTGTGGGCAGACATGGCCCAGACTATGGATTTCTACCCCTTTGCTGATCACTGGGAAAAGCACCTTCCTGGGTTACTTTACTGAGTGGATGAAGGCTGAGCTCAGTGTTCCTCACCTACTGCCTGCAGTCAGTATGACATCATGTCTTCCATAGGGCTTTTAAGCTTCCATCTTCTGCCAGTTAGCTTAATGGTTAATTATCCATCAGTGTTTATCTCCCTTGTGCTTGCTCACACGTTCTCTCTCTCTCTCTCTCTCTCTCTCTCTCTCTCTCTCTCTCTCTCTCGCTCTCTCTCGCTCTCTCTCTCTCCCTCCGTCCCCTCCATCCTCCTTTGCTATTTGGTGTCATATTTTTGTGTATATCTTAGACACAGATGTCTGGCTAGTTAGGAAAAGGTTTCTTTTAAACTTTTCTTATCATCCACTGAGGTATCCCACAAAGATTGCAGATGTCCCTTTATTGCTCTTCTGCCCTCCCCCAGCGGCCTCCAACAAAGGACATTCATGCCTTATCTAGAGATTCCAGATACCCAGGCCAAGCTCAGAGCACACACAGGGAATGGAGGACTTGCTGACGTTTGCTCAGGACAAGGTAGGCCTGTGAAAATTGTTAAAAGACTATTTCCTGGTGGTCGTTTCTCACACTGTGCTGCTTAACCCTCTCCCAGCAGCACCCCATCAATTTGGGCCTGCCCCCAACCACCCTGGACATGTTGGCATGTTAACATACCCTTCCTTCTGGCTCTCCCTACACACTGCCCTTGCCTGGGCTCTATTTCAATTTCTAGAGCCAAGCTTTCCAGGATGAGAACCAGTGGATCCAAGGCAGCACTAACTAAAGGCCTGATGAGCTCTCTGAGAGAATAATTACTGATACTTGCAGAGCAGTTTACACGTGACCAAGGCTCCTTCTCATGTGCTATTTCATCAGAGCATCCTGACAAGCATGGGGAGGCCCATGACATCCCACTACAGAGTTGAGGAAAGTCATTTACTCTGCTATCATGGAGGAGCCCGACTCTGTCTTTCCAACAGCACCACTCAGTCAGTTCCCACGTAGAACCAGTGATGGTGTCAATCCAGGGAGAAAGAGAGTATTTCAGGTGAATTCAACCAACCAAAGATTAGGTGTTATAAACATTAGATATTATATCCAGTACTAGAAATGATCAGTAAGGTATATTAGGTATTATAAGTGATCTGGAGATGATTTATAGCATCTAGGAGAAAGTGTGTAAGATTATACATAAACAGAGTATTATTTGATATACAGGGCATTGGAGCATCTGTGTTTTGGGCATGGTAGAGGTTCTTTGACTGGTTCTTCACTGGTAGTGAGGGTTGACTGTCAGGCACTGTCATGCATATAACAAGGAATTTTAATGCTCACAGCATCCCTACACGATTGTGCTTGCAATCATCATTTCCAAGATGAGGATTCCAGATACAGGAAGCAACTTGCTTAAGGACAGACACCTAACAAGCACATGGTCTGGGCAGAGATGTGTGTTCTAGCTGGTTTGCCTCCACTATACCCCCTGGCCCTCTGCAAAAAAACAAAAACAAAAAAATGAGGATCTGGAGTGACTAAGGGGCAGTTGTTATCCCTGTGCACTGGAAAGGACAGAAGGTGAGAAGAAGTAGGTGTTTTCACATCTTGGTAGCGGCCAGGGAATTGTGAGGAACATTGAACCCCCAAACACCAAGAGATTGTTCCATGTGTCCAGCGAGCCTGATTTATGCTTCTCCCTTTCAGAAGGCTTAGAGACCACCCTACTGGTTCTGCTTTGTTTTTGCAGTCTGCTTCAAGGCTCATGGCTCACCACAGTACAAATAACTCGAGTGGGGTTTATAAAGAACTAGAATGGAGTTGATCGTTCCCTTAATCCCAGCAAAGGGGAGGCGGAGGTAGGAAGGAGGATGACTGTAAGTTCGAGGCCAACCTGAGACTACATAATGAATCCAAGTCAGCCTGGGCTAGAGCGAGACCTTACCTTGAAAAACCAATAATAATAATAATAATAATAATAATAATAATAATAATAATAATAATAATAATATTAGAACAGGAGCAGCATCTACCATTGAAATTCCAAGCATCAAGGTTTTCTGCACAGTGTTGGAAAGCTCCCCAGGAGGCCTCCAGCAGAAGGGCCTTCCACGAAGTTCTGTTCCGGCAACTTGGGTGGTATACCCAATTAGGAAGCCAAAGAAAAGTCAAATAGCCAACCTTACTCAGCTTCAAACACCTCACACACCCACTCCTACTCCTGTTCTTGCTAGTGGAGGGTATTTTTAGTTTTGAGCTCATGGTGATAAAGCATCTGTCACATGCCCAAGGGCTGATGGGGATTCAGCTTTACTGGGAGGCTGAGTTGAAACTACTGGAGAGTGGGGGTAGGGACGTGGGGGTTAGGAACCGAGTGATAATGATATTCCTGAACTAGGCCTACTTTCTTCCCGCTGACCTCTATTCCTCTCTATTCCTGGGGGGGAGGGGCTTCTCACTTGCTTGCTTCCTGTGCAGAGCACCATAGAGGTGAAAGGAATGAAAAATCTGTTTGTCTCTCCTTGCAGAAACAAATTGGTTTGAGGATTTATGTGTTTTTAAAAATATTTTGTTTATTTATTTATTTATTTGAGAGAGAGAGAGAGAGAGGCAGACAGAGAGAGAGAATGGGCACACCAGTGCCTCCAGCCACTGCAAAGGAACTCCAGAAGCATGCTCCACCTTGTGCATCTGGCTTTACATGGGCACTGGGAACTCAACTCGGGTCCTTCTGCTTTGCAGGCAAACGTCTTAGCTGCTAAGCCATCTCTCCAGCCCCTATGTGTTTTTAAAAACTTTTTATTGACAGCTTCCATAATTATAGACAATACACCATGATAATTCGGATTTATGTTTGTTTTTTTTTTTGTGAAACTAAAGTGAGATGCTTTCTCTGATGGTTTTGGCAGATACCTAGGTTATCAGACTGCTGGTAGTTTTTTTTTTTTTTTTTTGAGGCAGGGTCTCACTCTAGACCAGGCTGATCTGGAACTCACTCTGTACCTCAAACTGGCCTTGAACTCAGGGCGATCATCCTACCTCAGCCTCCTGAGTTCTGGCATTAAAAGAATGTGTCACTGATACAGGATTTGGCAGTTCAGAAAGGGTCCCCCACATTCACGCAACCCAATTTTGGGTCCTGTCCTATTTTTAACACAGAATTGATAAAAATGGACCCAAGAAAGATAAATTATGAATTGATGACTATATTTAGGGAAGAATGACAAATTGTGGGGTTGAAGTGAAATTGGGATTGAGGAAGAAGGCTAGAGCAGAGTCATGAGCAGTGGGAGATAAGACCTGTGGAGAGATGTAGAAGCAACATCCGTCCTGAGCCTCCTCGTGAAGGCAAGAGAGCAAATGGTGGTGGCAGAGGGAAACCATCAAAGTAGACATCAAGAAATTCAGATGGAAAACGGGTAGTATAGAGTTACACCCATAGTTACCTTGAGTTTAGAGAAATTACACGGCTAGCGGGCCTAGAGTTAACAGGAGATATCCATGGTAGGTCTAGAGTGTAGGGGAAATACAGACGTGCTAGATTCAGAAACCAGAGGAAAATTATTCATGCAGTTAAAGTGAGACATTACTCCAAAGTATAAAACCACCCAAGCCAAGAAACAGCCAGGCTGGCTGGGGGAGGGGGGAGCACAGACTCACGTGTATCCCCATAACCAGAGCAAGTAGAGGCAAAGAGAAGGGAAAAGAGGGTTGGAAACAGCCTTTATAGTTGATTGAAAATATATTTTTTTTTTGTCAGATTCAGTTATGTAAAGGGGAAGACGCAATTGGTTTGAAGATTCAAAGAGCCAGACCACCTGGGTAGTGAAGGCCGCCCATCTAGGTAGTGCTAGATGGGCTAGGGCAGCAGGGGCGCTGCAGCTGTTGTAGATCAGTCTCAACCAGAGAGTTCCATTCCTGCCAAGGCGGGGTGGCATTGCTTCTCTCCTGGGGCTTCTGTTCCTAACTGAAACTGTCTAAAAGAAGCTAGCTTTCAGCCAGGTGTGGTGGCACACGCCTTTAATGCCACTACTCAGGAGGCAGAGGAGGATCCCGTGAGTTTGATGCCACCCTGAGACTACATTGGGCTAGAGCGAAAAGCTAACTTGAACAGCCAAAAATAAATAAATAAATAAATAAATAAATAAATAAATAAATAATAAAAAGGAGAGAGAGAGAGAGAGAGAGAGAGAGAGAGAGAGAAGCTTTCTCCTGAGTCTCCTTCCCCACCATGCCATGGAGTTCGAGGCCACTACTGCTTTCGATGATGATGATGATTATGATGAGGATGACCATTTCAATATGCAATTCTATACCCCAAAATACACTGCTTACAGTTAATCTGGCAAAGGGCCCCAAACACTAATGAATCAGAGAATACACAAATATAGCCTATACAGATTCAAAGTACAATAGGAATTCCCAAGAAAAGAGAATTGAAGAGAAGCTGGACAAGATTTGAGGGCAGATATGTGAAACATTTTCCCTGGGGAGATACGAATATGTCTATTCACCCCACAGGACTCAGGTGCCAGGCCAAAGGACAATTACACCAAAGTCCAACTTGATGAACCAGTGAGTTTAGTGCGGTTACAGAGCAGGGTGAGGGGTTGCTTACAGAAGCATGTTGCATCACCAAAAAGCCCACCCAGCATAGGTGATGACTCAGTGAAGCTGCAACTCTGGAACTCTCTGCATGACTTGAAGGTAGCTTGGCTGTTTACAACATCTGTTCTCCAAAAGCTGATTCTATAACAACTCTGTCAAAGTTGCTTCTATAACCTTGGGGAGGGGTCCTGTGACATTTGAAGTTTCAGCTGTCCCAGACTGTCCTGAGCATCACTTCCCACCTTTCAGGGAGAACGCATCAATTTAGGAGGAAAGTACTACAATAGGTCTGGGGAGGGGGCTCAATGCTTAACAGGGCATGCCACTTAAGCATGTTGGACTCTTAGGCAGAAATCGATCAGTTCTGCTCCTCAGAACCCATTCTTATTTTAAAGCTTGCTGGATATGGTGGCACAATTCAATATTTTCTCTTTGAAAAAAAGCCGGGCATGGTGGCACATGCCTTAGATCCCAGCGCTCAGGAGGCTGAGATAGGAGGATCACTGTGAGTTTGAGGCCAGTCTGGGACTATAGAGTGAGTTCCACGTCAGCCTGGGCCAGAGTGAGACCTTACCTGGAAAAAATAAAGCTGGATATTGCCATGTATGTCTGCAACCCAAGTGTGAGGGATGGAGACCAGAGACTTGCTAGGGCTCACTGACTAACAGCTACTCCTAGTTGAGAGAAAGAATTCAACCAGAGGAAATATGTCGATGAACAGGCAAAGGACACCGGATGTTCTTCCCGGGCTTTCACATGAATGCTCATGGGGTGGGTGCCACACATCTGCACACACACACACACACACACACACACACACACACACACACACTCCAAATAGAGCCAGTCAATGAAAACGGATGATCACGGTGATGACCCTGGAGCCCTATAAGGTGTTAACTCAGCAAAGATACTCAATTATATTTAATTGATTATACTTATTGACTAATTAAAAATCAAGGCTATACTTAGTTTGAAGAGCCATAGTGGTTGATTAGTGGCCATAATAAAATTTTATTTGAAAACTGAGAATTGTATTAGGGCCTTGGGACCATCATTCTGAGCATGAATGTTTCTTGTCCCAGATGTGGGATCTATAAAGAGACAGAAAGTTGGGCTTGAGTGTATTGACTTCCAGGGTAACCCCTTGGGAATTGTTTTTTTTTTTTTTTTTGGTTTTTCGAGGTAGGGTCTCACTCTAGCCCAGGCTGACCTGGAATTCACTGTGTAGTCTCAGAGTGGCCTTGAACTCACGGTGATCCTCCTACCTCTGCCTCCTGAGTGCTGGGATTAAAGCCATGCGCCACCACGCCCGGCTGGAATTATGTGTTTGAATATATTACTAATACCAGCTTTTTTACTTCATAAACTGGCCTTTATCCCAAACACCAAGACAGAATAAAAACCGCAGTGAGTCAAATTATTTTTTACATAAAAAGAAGAAATTTAAAAATACATTGAATGATGCCCGGCTAGCTCAGTCGGTAGAGCATGAGACTCTTAAAAATACATTGAGTGGGGCACTCAGAAGACTGAAATAGAAGGAACACCATAAGTTTGAGGCCAGACTGGGCTACATACTACATAGTGAGTTACTGAGTTCCAGGTCAGCTTGGGCTATATTGAGACCATGCTTTAAAAAATAAAAAGAATGAAAGAGAGAGAGAAAGAGAGAGAGAGAGAGAGGGGAAGGAGGAGGAGGAGGAAGGAAGGAAGGAAAGAAAGAAAGAAAGAAGAAAGAAAAAAAAAGAAAGAAAGAAAGAAAGAAAGAAAGAAAGAAAGAAAGAAAGAAAGAAAGAAAGCAGGCAGCCAGGTGTGGTGGCCCAAGCCTGAACTACTTGGCACTGGTAGGGATGGGGAGCAGCTGAGGCAGGAGATTATGAATTTGAGCTCATTCTGGGCTACGTATAAGACCTCATCTAAATAAGTGAATAAACGGAGCTAAGTAGTGAGATTTTAGCACTAACTCTGCTTTAGGAGGTGAGGATTGAGATAGGGTCTCATTTAGCTCAGTCTGGCCTCAAACTCACTATGTAGCCATGATGCCTTGAACTGATCTCTGCCTTCACCTTAGCTTTTCTTTCTTCTTTCTTTCTTTCTTTCTTTCTTTCTTTCTTTCTTTCTTTCTTTCTTTCTTTCTTTCTTTCTTTCTTCTTTCTTTCTTTCTTTCTTTCTTTCTTTCTTTCTTTCTTTCTTTCTTTCTTTCTTTCTTTCTTTCTTTCTTTCTTTCTTCTTTCTTTCTTTCTCTCTCTCTCTCCTTCCTTCCTTTCCTCTCTTCCCCTCCCCTTTCCTCTCCTCTTCCTTCCCCTCCCCTCTCCTCCCCTCCCCCCTTCCCCTCCGCTCCCTCCCCTCCCCTTCCTCCCCTCTCCTTTGTTTTTCTGAAGTAAGGTCTCACTCACTCTAGCCCAGGCTGACCTGGAACTTATACTATCTCAGTGATCCTCCTTCCTTAGCCTCCCAAGTGTGCTGGGATTAAAGGCATGCACCACCATGTCCAGAGACTTTGCGTTCTTTAAAAAGTAATGCAGGGCCGGGAGGCAGAGGTAGGAGGATTGCCATGAGTTCGAGGCCACCCTGAGACTACAGAGTGAATTCCAGGTCAGCCTGGACTAGAGCGAGACCCTACCTCGAAAATCCAAAAAAAAAAAAAAAAAAAAAGTAATGCAGGGCTGGGGAAATGGTTCAGTAGTTAAAGGCACTTGCTTGCAAAGTCTGCTAGCTCAGGTTCAATTCCCTGGTACCCAAAGGTAAAGCCAGATACACAATGTGGTGCATGCGTCTGGAGTTTATTTGCAGCAGATAAAGGCCCTGGCCTTAATATTTTCTTCTCTCAAATAAATAAACAAAAATATTTAAAATAAAGAAATGAAAAGTTATGCAGGGTGCTGGGAGTTGGCTCAGTGGATAAAGTGCTTGCGATGCAAACATGAGAACTTGAATTCTCATTCCTAGCACCCATCTAAAAGCAAGGTGTGGTGGCATGTGCCTGTAATCCCAGCACTGGGAAGGCAAAGAGAAGGAACCCTGAGACTCACTGGCTGGCTAGTCTAGTGAAATCAGTTAGTTCCATGTTCACTGTGAGACCCTGTTTCAAAATATAAGGTGGGGCTAGGGAGATTGCTTAGCAGTTAAAGGTACTTGCTTGCAAAGCCTCACAGCCTGTGTTTGATTCCCCATCACCCACATAAAGCCAGATGAACAAATTGGTGCATGCATCTGGAGTCTGTTTGTAGCAGGGCTGGGATCTGGTGTGCCCATTCTCATTCTCTCTCTCTCCTTGTAAATGAATAAAACTATTTTAAAAATTGAGACTTTGTGGGGCTGGACAGATTGCTCAGAGGCTAAAGGCACTTTCTTACAAACCTAATGGTCCAGGATTGCATACTCTATCTACTACTCAGGTATAGGAAGATATACAGTGGCCCATGCATCTGGTGTGACCATTCTCTCTCTTAAGTAAATAAATAAAATATGTTTAAAAATAAAAAAAATGAGCCAGGCGTGGTGGCGCACGCTTTTAATCCCAGCACTCGGGAGGCAGAGGTAGGAGGATCGCCATGAGTTCAAGGTCACCCTGAGACTACATAGTGAATTCCAGGTCAGCCTGGACTAGAGAGAGACCCTACCTCGAAAAACCAAAAAAAAAAAAAAAGAGACTTTGTCATATGAAGAAGTTTGGAAGGAGGATTTGAGAATTGTACAATCAGCTCTGATACTATATATATATATATATTTTTTTTTCAAGGTAAGGTCTCACTCTAGCCCAGGCTGATAACCTGGAATTCACTATGTAGTATCAGAGTGGCCTTGAACTCACAGCAATCCTCCTCTCTCCTCCCAAGTGCTGGGATTAAAGGCATGCACCAGCACACACAGTTTATGAAACCATTTTAAAGAATATATTTATTTATTTGCAATCAGAGAGAGAGAGAAAGAGAGAGGAGAGAAAGAGGACAGAGAATGGGCGCACTAGGACCTCTAGCCACTACAAAAGCAACTCCAGATGCATACACCTCTTTGTGCATCTGGCTTTAAGTGGGTACTGGGGAATGGAACCCAGGCCGTTAGGCTTTGCAGGAAAGGGCCTTAACCGCTGAGTCATCCTTCCAGCCCAAAGATTTCCCCCCATAATTCTCCCTCCCTCTCTCTCTCTCCCTCTCTCTCTCTCTCTCTCTCTCTCTCTCTCTCTCTCTCCTCTCTCTTTTTCCTGAGGTAGGGTCTCCCACTAGACCAGGCTGACCTGGAACTCACTCTGTAGCCCACACTGGCCTAGAACTCATGCTGACCCCCTAGAGTGCTGGGATTAAAAGTGTGCACCAGCACGCTAGAGTTCTGATTAAGATCTTTATTTAGAATTTTGAGAAGATCTTTGCTAGATCTTTTGTATAGATTTCTTGAAGTGGGATTCCAGGTCCTAAAATTTGTGAACATTTTTTATGTATGTTGTGGATAATACTGCCAAATTGCAGTCTAGAAAATGCGATTGACTTATGTGCAATTTTTGTAACTAAAATCCTTCAGATTTTCCTACTCAATATTTTCTCTTTTAAAAGAAGTCTGGGTGTGGTGGTGCATATTTTTGATCCCAGCACTTGGGAAGCAGAGGTAGGAGGATTGGCATGAGTTCGAGGCCATCCTGAGACTACATAGTGAATTCCAGGTCAGCCTGGGCTAGAGTTAGACCCTACCTTGAATAACCAAATATATACATATATATTTGCAATGAGAGGGGGTGAATGGGTGTGCCAGGGCCTCTTGCCACTGCAAACTCCAAATGCATGTGCCACTTTGTGCATCTGGCTTTACCTGAGTACTAGGGAATTGAACCCAGGCCATCAAGCTTTGCAAGCAAGCATCTTTAACCACCAAGCCATCTTCCCAGCCCCAACTCAATATATATATATATATATATTTCTTTTTAAAATATTTGATTTATTTATTTGAGAGAGAATGAGAGAAAGAGGCAGATATATATATATATATATATATATAGATAGATAGATAGAGAGAGAGAGAGAATGGGCACACCAGGGCCTCCAGCTACTGCAAACAAACTCCAGACTCATGGGCTACCTTGTGCATCTGGCTTTATGTGGGCACTGGAGAATTGAACTCCAGTCCTTCTGCTTTGCAGGCAAACACCTTAAGAGCTAAGCCATCTCTCCAGCCCCTGTTTTCTTTCTCTCTCTCTCTCTCTCTCTCTCTCTCTCTCTCTCTCTCTCTCTCTCTCTCTCTCTTTCTTTCTTTTCTTGAGGTGGGGTCTTGCTCTAGCCCAGGTTGACTTGGAATTCACTATGTGCTCTCT
>PVHP010050533.1:0-11725 GCA_004024765.1 Zapus hudsonius
AAAACTTACATTTAAAAAGATGCCCAGTAGGCTAATTACACTCTATATGATGCACAGGGACCTCTATCACTTTGGGAATGTTGTCATGGTACCCACCAAGCTCTGGCACCCTCCATCCCTTCCTGCAGACTGCAGAGGGCACCCACGGGTGAACTGTTCAGCACGTGACTGAACACTTGGCATACTGAGGGTCTGCAAGTAGATCATTTCTTGGTCTCGTGAATGAGAAAAACACACTCTTCTGGTACAACAGGGGAGCCATTTGCCCTGTTAGCCGCTTCTTCAAAGCAATGAGTTTGCTACTGCAGGCAGCTTTGACTAGCGCAGCCAGTCAGACTGAAACAAACACAGGAGATTGTCAGTTAGACAGTAATAGGGGAACATTGTCATTTCACAGTGTTCCTCTTCAAATGACACTAGCAGCTGGGACAATGTTAGTCTTTTTCTTCAGACAAGACAACTGAGCCTCAGAAGAGGGAGGTGACCTGAGCCAGGAAACACTACCTAGGACAGGACAGAGCTGGGATCCAACCTTCTTCCTCGGGTCAGGCTTCCCTTTGCTCTTGGCCGGAGCTTGCGAGGTGAGCATTTCATCAATGAGCCATCTCCCAGCTCCAGTGCCTGACTTTTAAAACCATCTTCCTTTCAAAAAGTGACAAAACATTCCTGACATGTCACATGCCCTGGTGACCATCCCGAGGAGCATTCAGGACAGTCTCTTGTGGTGGGGCCATCCCTGTCACCCATCTCCAGAGCTCTCTTCTCAAACGACACCACTTTTCCCCGACCGAGCTCTGTCACCCAAGCACCTGCCCCACCTGTGGCTTCCTGTGCTGCAGCTCACCTGAGACCTTCAGTTCTCTCTCCGGGTTGTATGTGAGCAATTCATTCTTGGTGTCATGACTGTGGGGTGAACCCAGCCACACCAGCCATAAATAGAAGATGACTTTGAAAATGTAAACAAGGGAAAGCTCTGCCAGCCTGGTGCTGTCTTCCCTGGAGCTCTGAGCCTGCGGAGGCCTTGAGTTCTTTGTGTCCAGCGAAGTGGCGAAGGCCAGCGGCTCCTGCCCCTCCTCTTGTTGTCAGTAGTATTTATTGGTCATCCGGGCTGTGTACCTCCCTCAGGCATAACCATGGGGTTGGAAGAGATGGAGTGGAAGACAGGGACCCTGAGGAGTAGTTCTTAATGGTCATCACTGGTGGCTGACGCCTGTCCTTTGAGTGTGGGGATGACCCACTTCTGGGGCACCCCTTGCCCTAGAGCCTCAGGAAGACAAAAAATGGTCCCTCTTCTCTCTCTCTCATCTCTCCTCTCTCTTTTCTTTATTTCTTCCTTCCTTTCCTCCCTCCCTTCCTCTGTCCCTTCCTCTCTCTTTCCTTCCTTCTTTCTTCCCTAACTTCTCTCTCTTTCCTTTTTTTTCTTTTCTTTTTTTTTTGAGGCAGGGTCTCACTCTAGCCCAGGATAACCTGGAACTCAGTCTGTAACCCCAGGCCTCAAACTCACAGGGATCCGCCTCCTGAGTGCTAGGTCTAAAGGCGTATGTCACCGTGCCCAGCATTTAAAATTTTTTAAAAATGTATTTTATTTATTTATTTATTTATTTATTTATTTATTTATTTATTTATTTATTTATTTATTTAGAGGATAGACAGGCCCTCCAGCCATTGCAAATGAACTCCAAATACATGACCCATTTTGTGCATCTGGTTTTATGTGGGTACTGAGGAATCAAACCCAGCCTAGGGGCCTGTGTCTGCTGCAGAGGGATGGGAGGAGGGCTGGTGTAGACTGAGCCAGGGGCTGGCCTTGGAGCCATGGAAATGGGCTTGGATTTGATTTCAGATGACTTGGAGAGTGGTTTAGGCAGGGGCATGATGTGACTGAGTCTCCTTTTTGGAAATGGCTCGCTGTAACTGGGAAGGGATAGGACAATGCCAGCAGGGTCCCTGCTCTGTTTCCCCCTAGCACACTCACCTTGATCCAGTGTTTCAATCCTTCAGGCAAGCACTTTCATCCCCTGAGGAGATGGAGGCTCTTGGGTCCTCACAGACAGCTGTGCTTCTGAAGAAGGGCCCAGGAAGGGCCTGGCCCCGGGCCAGGGACAGAGACCCAAGGCTTGTGCACATGTTCTTGCTTAGAGAAGGCTGAGCGGCTGGGCCAGGGCCTCGCCTCTCCCTTGCACAATGTGAACTGCGGCCAGGCACCTGCACAGCACAGGACAGGCCCAGAAGCAAAGCCAGGATATCTGACCATCTGGGAACCTTGGGGCTGCACCCCCTCTGACACATTGAATGTCAACTCAACTTCTGTGCAGAAGCAGAACCCCGGACCTATGTAGATGCAGCATTCCCAGTGTGGACATACCAGTTTTTCCCACCAGGACTCATGACAGCCGTGACAGGATTCCCCACCTGTGCTCATGACAGCCGTGACAGGATTGCCCATCAGGACTCATGACAGTCTCATTTGTCTCTGCCTGCTAAGAAGGAGAGAGAGGGGTAGGGTGGGGGTCTGCTACCCTCTCACATCTGCCCCTTCCCGTTTCCTTAAGGTTTTTCTCCACCTGAGTGCTGGGACGGTGTTGGGTGGTCTTTGGGGAGAAAGCTGAGCCATGACTTGGAAGCCCCCCGGGACTGTGGGGTGCACACTCAGCCTGTGTGCATATGCTTGTGCCTGGTACTGTGTGTGGGGTTCCAGCCTGGAGGACAGCAGTTAAAATTCCTGGTTCTGGGAGCTGGTTTCCTTCCTTCCTCAGCAAAAGGCCTGTGTCAAATGAATCATGTCCTGTCTTGAGTCCTGAGCCCACATGGCCAAGGCTGGGCTGGCACTGTTAGACGGATGCTTTCGGCGGATGTCAGACGGGTCTGGGGAGGGATTGTGGGCTACTCTAATGTGCTGGTGGCCTCTATAGAAACATCTTCCCTTCTCAAATCCTTGTATCCACTCACCTGCCGGCCTGTCCAGGGCAAGCCTAGAGGACGCACTCTTGGTCCTGGGCAAAGCTTGGTGCTAAGCACTCACCCATTGTTACCTGAGCACCTGCCAGAGGCCTGGCACTACTGGAGACCCTGAGTGTGCCGGAGGGTCACACACAACACTCAACCCCCAGGGGCTTCCTGGCCCATGTTGGGAAGTCAGTCCTCAATCCTGTAGAGGCCCTGCCTGACAGGCTGGTCCCTCCACCCACCTTGTCTAGCTAGTCTAACCTTTCTGGAAGGCTCTTTCCCTGGCAGGCTCACCCCGCTGTACTTATATTTCAGCTCAAATCAAATGTCACCTCCCTCAAGAGGCTTCTTAATGTAAAGTATCTGACCCCTGACCCTTGGCTCTTACACATTGCCCTTGCGTTACTTCCTCCAGGCACTGGTTGGCTTGGAAACAGTTTTATCTTTTGTCAATTTGGTTTGCTGTTCCTTCCAGAGCCCATGCCACACTGGTTTGCTGTGTCACAGATATTTTTAAGAGCAGAGGCACACAGTAGGCTCACAATTAATGCGTATTCACAGAGTGGTCATCCTGGTTCACATACGGGCCTTGTCTGGCCCTACTTTGGGAACTCAGTGTCCCCTCTGCTGTGACCAGGGAACTTGGGCTGCTGGGTGTTAAACTTGGAAGATTCTGGTTTCCTGGCTCCAGGAATTCAGGGCTGCTCCAGGCTCCAGGGGAAAGAAGCACTGGGTCTAGAAGGGAGTGTGGGAGGAGGGCTGACCCTGACCACAAGGAAAGGGAGGGTCCCGGGTGGGGAAGAAAGTATTTGGATGAGTCCCGGGTAGCTTCTTCATGCTGCTCCTGAGAAAACACGCACTGTTGTCTGGGCGCCGGGCTCTGGGCTCTAGCACTGGGTGGGAGAGCACAGGACCTCTGCCAGAGGGACTCTTGTTCATTTGAGATTTGGACCTCTAGTAGCCTCCATGGCTATTGGGGATCAGGACAGGCTGCAGCCAGCTACTCTGGCACTTGGCTGTACATTCAATAAACAAAAACTGTTCTTTCTGTTGGCCTTATTTATTTATAAATTTACTTATCTTTTATTATTACTAAGTAGAAACTGTATACCAGTCTTGGGTTGGTACCCCCATTTCCCTCCTCCCTCCCTCTTTTCCACTGAGGACCCTCGTCAGTGGGATTGCCAGAGTGCTCCATGGGAAGGAAGGCTATGAGCTCTGCAAGCAGCAGACTGAGTGGCTCTTACAATCTTTCCGCCACCTCTTCTGCAAAGTTCCCTGAACCATCGTGGGTGAGTTTTAAGTCTGCTTGAGTGTTGAGGATTCAAGTCTCTGGGTTTCTACTTCAGACTGTTTTGAGCATTCTTGGGGGTCTGTCTCCAGCACCCTGGCGTAGGTTGTCGGGCTCGCTGTGGAAGCAGCACTCTTGCTTGTCCCTCCACTTCCTCTGTGATTTCACCTGGGTCCTAGATGATGTGTGAGGGGTGGTTCATCTCCTGCCTGGGAGTCAGCTATCATTCAATTCTTGTTGTTAGAATTTGATGTCCACGGTTCTCTGCCTTCTGAAAAATACAAACAGATTGGGTGTTTTGACTTTTAGCCCAGGATGTCCTGGAACTCACACTCTATAGCCCCAGGCTAGCCTTGAACTCATGAGGATTCTCCTACCCTAGCCTCCTGAATACTGGGACTAAAGGCATGCACCGCCACACCCCTGGGCTTCAAAAACTGGTTTTTGAGGGAATATAGTATGAACATCAGGAAGAGGAACCTCCTGGAGTCGTCACTCCCCCACCCTGCCATCTGGGGCGGAGGGTGTCTTGCAGGGTGCTCTTATTTTTCATGTCATACATAGATATTGCTCATTCCTATTTTTAAAAAGTAATTAAAATATTTTATTATTTTGCAAGCAGAGAGATGCCGAGAGAGAGAGAGAGAGAAAGAGAGAGAGAGATGCCGAGAGAGAGAGAGAGAGAGACAGAGAGAGAGAGACAGAGAGAGAGAGAGTGTATATGCATGCCAGGGCCTTCAGCCACTGCAAACGAACTCTAGGTGCATGTACCACTTTGTGCATCTGGCTTTATGTGGGTACTGGGGAATCGAACCCTGGTTGTTAGGCTTTGCAGGCAAGCACCTTAATTGCTGAGCCACCTCTCCAGTACTTAATTATTTATTAAGAGAGAGAAACAGACAGACAGAGAGAGTGGACATGGATGTGCCAGGATCTCCTGCCCCTGCACATGAGCTCCAGATGCATGCACCTCTTTGTTAGCAAGAGCCTTTTAACTTTGTCATTTTCTGGCTCCACAGCTGATGTGTCCCGCTCAGGGAATGCTTTCTGCATCTAGCATTGTGCCACAGGCCACCTTGTAGATTTCACTTGGGGTGATTGTATCTACTTGTCACAACCCCACCGTCCAGATGCCTGAGGATGTTCACTCTTGAATTATTAAAGTGGGGAGCTCTCAGTCACCCTATCTTCTAGCTTCTTCAGTGGGAATCACAGACATGTTATGATGCGGCGAGGGAATAAACTTATATTTTAACTGCCCCAAACAGGTGGTGAAGATAGAAAGGACCCCCACAGACACATGACACCCCAAACGATCTGGCTCCGCCTTTGATGCATCATGATGGCGGTTACCATGGTGACCATAAGAGCGAGTTGCGCTTTCCTGGTACTCAGTGTGTCCCAGGCATGGGGTGTTTCCGTACTTATCCTCACCGCAGCCCCTCAGAAAGATGCTGTCTGGCATCCGTCCATTTCAGGTGAATGAACAGGCTGAGAGATGTCATAGCTTGCTGTCTCACAGCTTGGATGTGTCCGAGGCAGGACAGAACTGAAGCAGGGTTCTGGAGTGCGTGATTTTAGCCCTGGCCTCTCTGTGTCGCAAACTGTTTTACCTCTGATCCTGCATGACCCAGGACACTCAGCTCCCAGGTGCTGCCCCAGCCTCAAAGGCAGAGCTGACCAGAGTGTCTAAGCAGTCACAGAGTGGTGCCCACAGTGTTCCTGTCCACTGGCATTCTCCCCTCCTCTGGCACCCCAATTCACACCTGTCTCCTACTGACCTGATACGTGGGAACACGATCCTGGATCCCCACATTCTGGGCACCTCCTGCCACCTCCACTCATCTCAGTGTGAGCTGGTCTTCTCTGGAGGGTCCCGTGAAAGGCAGCAGAACAAACTTGGCCACACCTTCTCTGGTGGCCTGGTGTGTTTCTTTCTTCAACTCTATTGGTAGCCAGGCACAGAGCCAGCTCTGCCAGCCTAGCTCCGTTACACAGCCAGGGTCATGACCACACAGTCACACCACCTCTGTGCAGCCTGTCCCTTGGGCTCCTGTCTTTGAAGGTCTGTCCTTTGTTCCTGCTAGGTAGCCCAGCAGAACACTTAAGCCTGTGGAGCTCTGGAATTTGACAAGATTTGTGACCTTGGACCTGGCAGTTGATCTCCCTAGACCTCAGTTTCCCTCCTCTCTGCAGTGGGAAGAACACCTGTAGTTCCTGGGATCACCCAGAAATCCAGGTAAAGACACCTGAGCAGTTTATCTCAAAGCTGAGGAGGACTTGTTCTGTTGAAGAGATAACTCTTTTCCTGTGTAGTAGGGAGGTTGGGGACAAGGGGAGGTTGTCCCTTCCAACCCCCTTTTGCAGAGCACCAGACAGTTGATGACCCAAGAAATGCTGTCTGAAGTTGGGCAGTATGCTAACATCTGGGAACACACCTACTATGTGCTTGTACTGGACTGACTAAGCACTGGGTGTCTTCCCTGCTGCCCCCAGGCTGGGTGGCTTGTTCACAGCCATGTCCTGGTTCTTGGTATCCAGTGGGAGACCACAGAAAACAAGATCTGTGTGTCAACAGTGCCAAGTACTTAGCAAATCTCGCAGCTGCTGTTGGAAGTAGGATCCAAACCCATTTGAGAGACAAGGAAACTGGGACTTGGGGAGGCTAGAGACATTTGCATTTGTGTGCCTCGAGCCCCCCCACTGAAAGCTCTCTGATGCCCCCCCTTGGGTGTTCTGAACTTGAGCCACCTTGTCCCTTTCTGTCTCCTGGAAGCCACAATTCTCACCTGGGCATGCTTGGCAGAGCCACCCTTCACTAGGATACCTGGGCACTGAGAGCTCCAGCCTAGCTCTGAAGAGAGAGGAGGGAAGAATCCTGGCTGAGCCCCAAAGACACTCAACCCACAGGGTCTGCCTCTTGCCCCTCTCCAAACCCAGCTGTGCAGTTGCTCCCCCTCCAGCCCTGTGAGCAAGGCCTTGGGCTCCTTTCATGCCCAAGCTCTTCTTGGCATGTTTCTCTATGTGGGTGTTACATGTGCATGTGTGAGGTCAGGCCAAGTGTCTTTCTTAGTCATTCTCCACCTTGTTTTTTGAGACAGGGTCTCACTGAACCTGGAGCCCAAGCTGGTCAGCAGGCGCTATGGATCCACCTGTCTCTTCTTCTTCAATGCTAGGGTTACAGTTGAGCACCACCATCACTGCTTTTTTACATGGGTGCTGGAGATCTGAACTCAGGTCCTCTTGCTTGTGTGGCAAATGCTTTACCCGCTGAGCTATCTTCTGATCCCCTTCCCCAAACAAGCATTTTGCTTGCTCTAGACCATAGGCTTCCCCTTGACCACCCCCACTCCAGGCCCCACCCAGAGTGTCACAGCCTCTGGGAAACCTTCCTTGATCACTTGATCTGCGGGACCCCCAAAGCCCCTGCTTCTGTGTCCCTGGAGGCTTTGTCTTGGTGTGTCTGTTTTTGTTCATTGCCTGATTGTTTCAGAAACCTGCTCCATGAGCCCCACCTGAGCAGGGACCTCGACCTTTGAGTTCATCACCCATCATGGCGCCTGGCATATGGCAGTCAATAAATCTTGACTAAGTGTTAATTTCAGCCAGGAGGAACACAACCCACTGGTTGTGGCTCAGCCTACAGCGGATGTGTCTCACCACTGTGTCACTGCGCCTTGGGGAGACTGGAATTCTGAGCCAGTGGTTCTAGGAAAGGGGGTGTCACAGGGTGACGGCCCCAGGGACCCAGCTGACTCAGGTGCCAGCCAGGTGAGGTGGTTTATCTCTGAGACGGGGCTCCCACTAGGGTGCACTAGTGAGCTGTTTACCTCTGGGGGCTCCTGGGGCTTACCTGTGACAGGGACTTGGGGAGCCAGTGGAACATGCCACTGATTGCCTCCCCCTCCCCAGTTCCAGGGGAACTGGGGTTCTTACCCTCTCTCAGTGGAAAGGACATGGTGGAGTCAGAGCACACGGGCGGGGCCAGCAGGTGCTTCTCTTGGTGGTGACAGGAGGGTGACACCCCCTGGTGTGAGGGCCTGCCTGGCTCAGGGAGGCGGTGCCCAGGGCGGGACTTCTGCTTGCCACTTCTTCCAGGGAAGTCTCTTCAGTCAGCTACCTGGGCACAGAGAGGTCTCTTTCTTGGGTTCATCATCTGAAGGAGGATAGATTTTGGAGTAAGCATCTGCTGTGTACGTATGCTACAGGCCACTTGGCTTCCTTTGGGACTGAGTTGTTTTCCTACACATGCGCAGGCCTGAAAAGCCCCACCTCTACAGGCCCTTGAATCCCACCCTCTCTAAAAAATTAATAACAATACTGATAGCCACACCCACAGTGGCCCTTAGTAATATGTTAAGCTCTCCTGCATGTGGTCTGAAGCACCTTGATTACATTTTTTAAAAATTATTTTTATTTATTTGCAAACAGAGAGAGAGACAGAAGAGACAGGTAAAGAGAAAGAGAGAGAAATAGAGAGAGGAGAGAGAGAATGGGTATGCCAGGGCCTCCTGCCACTGCAAACAAACTCCAGATGCATGCTCTACTTTGCGCATCTGGCTTTATGTGGGCACTGGGGAATTGAACCCTGGTTTTAGACTTTGCAGGCAAGCACCTTAACCACTAAGCAATCTCTCCAACCCTGGAGATTCCATTTTACAGATGAGCAAGTGGAGTCTGAGGGAGGGTGGCATTGTCTAAGGTCACACAGCTAGTGGAGGTGCAGAAGGCCGAGACTACCCACCACTCTGAACTGTCAGACAGAGGGACAAAGGCAGGGCGAGTGCCACCCCTGACCCCAGCATCTTCTGAGCTGGTGATTATGCTGGGCCAAATGAGAGTCCAGGGAGCGGAGGAGGGCATGGGATTTCTGAGCTTTCTGCAGTAAAGCCTGTTAAGCACATCCAGGGAGTGGCTAGCGGTGATACATGACGGCTGACCCATCTGGGTGGGGCAGGCTGGCTCTGTGGAGGGCTGTTTCTGCACTGGGGGAGATTGGCAAGTGTCCTTGCTGGTGGCTGAGACGGAGGGGAAGGAGGGATGCGTGTGTGTGTGTGTGTGTGTTTACACATGCCCTGTGCACCTGAGTGTGGAGGCCAAAGGAGAACATGGGGTGTCTTTCTCTATTACTCTCCTGTGTTGTTTCCTTGAGACAGAGTCTCTCACTGAACCCACTGCTGCTGTGAGTCAGTCAGTCTGCCTGACCTGTGAGCTCCGGCAAGTTTTCTCTCCACTCCTTTCAGGGCTGGGGTGATGGGTGCATGTGGTCATATCCAGCTTTTTATGTGGTGGGTGCTGGGGATCAGACTCAGGTCATCATACTTGTGTCATGACCCAGCTCCAACAGGGATGTTTTGCTTGTATTCTGTGGACCTATAGACTTGCATGTTAAAGACATTGGAGGTAGTGTGTGTGCACATATATCCACACAAATACACACCTGCATTTACAAGCACACATTTCATGTGCATGTACATGTGAAGCACATGGCACGTGCACACACATGCTCAAGCACTCACACCACACACGAGCTTTGCCTCTACATCAGGGCTTACACACAGTGTCTGGCACTGGAGTGAGTTCTGTCCCAGGTTGGAGTCTGGGAAGCAGGGTTTGGACTGGAGTTCTGCCTCAGTGACTGAGGGCTTTTGACTTGAGATTTCGAGAGGTAATGTGGGGTGGAACAAGGAAGGTGGCTCTGAGGTACAGATATAGGGTCAGCTCTCTGGGGCTCAGCCTGACCCCAGGGAGAGCTTTGGAGTTCCAGGATACCTCTTGCCTTGAAGCAAGTCTATGACCCATATGTCCTTTGTAAGCCAGTCACGGGCTGTGGGGTGCCCCAGGTTGGGGGTTTGTGACCACTTGGGTGACTGGAGATTTGGCTCACTGCTTCCCAGCACTGATAGGTGGTATCGTCCCTAATGTCACTAATCCAGCCAAAAGTCCAGGTCAAAGTCAAAGAGTGCCAGGTGTGGTGGTACACACCTTTAATCCCAGCAGTTGGGATGCAGAGGTAGGAGGATCACTGTTCCAGACCAGCCTGAGACTACATGGTGAATTCCAGGTCAGCCTGGGCTAAAGTAAAACCCTACCTCAAAACAAAACAAACAAATAAAAAAAATCAAAGAGTGCTTTCTACAGAATGCACCATCCTAAAGTTGAACCCTTCTAACTTGAACCTGTATAGCTTGGGGACCATTTGTATATGTAGTGTGCTAAGTGAGGACCTCATATTCCAGTTGGAAATCTGATTGGTCTGACGGCCACCTTTAGGATAGAGTGCTTCTTTTCTCTCCTTCTCTGTCTCTGTCTCTTTCCCTGCCCCTCACTCACAGTAGTCCTGAAAGTATGCAGTTTAATGATCCTGGAAGAGAAAAAAAATCACTCTGGATCTCCCCCAAGTGTGTGTGCATGTGTGTGTACTTGGATATCTATGATGGGCATATTTGGGGGGTTGGTAATCATGACAACCTTTGGGTAGGGGCAAAATCCTCAGCCATTGTACATGATGCTGTCTCAGAAGCTGTCCTTGGGGGGGTGGGAGGGGCATGAGTAGTTTGGGGTAGGTGACCCTGGGCAGCTCTGTTGGGTGAGTGCGACATGAAGCAGGAAGAGCAAGGAGCCAAACCAGGATGTGTGAGGAGACACAAGCCTCAGACTTGTCCCTACTGTAGGAGGGGGAGAGCTAAGACACTGATATACCAGTCCTTCATTCCACAGAGGAAGGCTGGATGTTGGGCACACACCTGCCATAGGGCCCTTGCATGTGCTGGCCCATGCTGCTAGTCACACAGGTAAAACTGCACCCTTGGCATACGGTGAGATGCCCTCGGCAGGCTGGCAGCTGGCAGGCAGCCTTCTTCCTGAATACGGAGGGAAATGCTGGGAGCACAGGGTGGGCATCAAGGGTGGTAGCTTCAGCAACAGTTCACACTTTAACCTTGTGTCTTAATGTCTTTGGGAATTAAAAAAAATATGTTCTTTTGGTCTTATTACAAACATGCTCATCTGATCAGAAGGCAGCTGGGCAAAGGAAGGTAGTGGGCAGGCGGCAGGGACACCATGTTTCAGAGCCTCTGTTTCCTGGTCTGTTTAAAATGAGGGCAGAGAGCCGGGCGTAGTGGTACACTCCTTTAATCCCAGCACTCAGGAGACAGAGGTAGGAGGATCACTGTGAGTTTGAGGCCAGCTTGAGACTATAGAGTGAATTCCTGGTCAGCCTGGGCTAGAGCAGGTCCCTACCTCGAAAAACAAAACAAAACAAACAAAAACCTAAAATGAGGGCAGAATTCTTCCTGCCTCAGAGGTGGTTGAGAGAAACAGACTTTGGTCTGTAAAGTGTTTCAGATGGGAACTGCTTCATATCCAGAGAGAAACTTCTTGTATGAAATCAGAAATTGAAATTTAACCAAAACAAGGTTAAAATGACCCAGAGTCTCATCTGCTGCCACTTGGAGATATTGTGAACATTTTCTTACATTGATTTTT
>PVHP010050534.1:0-11761 GCA_004024765.1 Zapus hudsonius
CAGACAGACAGACAGACAGACAGACAGACAGACAGACAGATAGATAGATAGATAGATAGATAGATAGATAGATAGAATTTAAAAAAAAACCTACAAAACATCAAGCGCAGAGTCCCCCATGGAAGCTTCCTAGTCCAATAATGGAAGTTGCCACCAAAATTGTAGGGGAGACAACAGAAATACAATCCCAAAATAAAATAAAATAACCTCAGATCATATTTGCAATGATTCACTGACCAAGATATTGGCTGATCTGGAATCAGTCAAAAAACATACAAATGAAGTGGAACCTAAAAACACAAGCTTCAGCGTCAGACTTAATTGAGCAAAATCAGAGCAACTTCAAGAGAAGTGACTTGAAGGTAAATCAACAACAGAAAGAACTCAATGATGAGTTCAATAACCACATACAAGAATAAAACCCAGGAAACATTGACAAGAACAAAACTGGCCTTGAAACAGGAACTTACCAGAGAGATGGAGATTATGAACAGAAAAATAACAGAAAACAAAACCCAAACAGAGTTATTAAAAGCTTCTTTAGAATTCCTCAATCCCAGAGTCAATAATGTGGAGAACAGACCTGCAGAACTCGAAGACAAAACAGAAGAAATTAATAGGGAATCCAAAAACTTGTATAAATTCAGAAAAATCATGTGAAAATATGATGGAAAATTTTGATTCCTTAAAGGGACAAACCTCAGGATCATGCAGATACCAGAGGGAAAAGAAGCCCAGGCCAAAGGCATAGAGAACATGTTCAACAAAGTTATTGAAGAAAATTTTCCTGCTCTTATAAAAGAAAGGCTGGTCCAGATAAAAGAGGCCCACACACCTCCAGACAGACAGGGCCAAAGAAGGAACTCTCTAAGACATATCTTAGTTAAAATGATAAACATGGAAATCAAAGAGAGAGTGCTAAAAGCAACAAGAGAGAAACAACACATGACATATAAAGGAAATCCCATCAGACTTACTGCAGACTTCTCATTGGAAACCAGGAAGGCCAGAAGGGCTTGGAACAATGCTCTTCAAGGCCTAAAGAATTATGGCTTCCAATCTATATTACTGCACCTGGCAAAACTATAACTCATAATAGATGGAGAAATGAAAGATGAAAGTGTTCTGTGTTAACAGCCAGCTATACAACTGTATGAACACAAAGCCAAACTTACAGAGAATACATGGGAGATATTCAACACAGAAGAGACAAGCAACCAACCTTAATAGCCCAATAGAGGAAGAACACAACAACCAAATTTATTGGGCTCATAATAGTGCATGAGGCATCAACCCCCATAAACCCTCCACTTATGGCAAGGCTTAAAGAAAACCTCACAGTTATAACTCAGAATATAAATGGACTTGTGGTAGTTTGAATAATGTCCCCCAATAGATTCAAAAGTTTATTAAATTATTAAATGTCTCCAGCCAGTTCTGGGTGGAGGAGGTGTGTCACCTTGGCCAGATCCTAGGGTTCAGCCCTAAGGTTTTTCTGGGGTGGGTCTGGAATTCTAGCTATAAATATGCAAAAAGCAGTCTGAGCTCCAGCCTGGAGTTCCTCTTGTTTGCTAGTTTGGAATGTGTTTGCTTGCTTGAGGTGCTGGTGGTGGGCTTCTGTTTGTCTCTGCTTGGATCTGTGAAAGGGGGCCAGTCTTTCCTTAACTTCCCCTGGATCTGATAGTTTCAATAAATACTTTCCTCCCCAAAAATTGTGCCTGGTTTGGAGATTCATCCCAGTGGCATGTGGCTGACTACGACAGGACTTAAATTCCTCATAAAGAGACACAGGCTAACAGGGTGGATCAGAAAAATTGGACCAGTCCATCTGCTGCCTTCAAAAAGTGCACAACACCTCTAAAGACAGGAATCTCCTCAAGGTGAAAGGATGGAAAAAGGATCATTCAATCAAAAGAAAATTTAAAAAAAACCAAGTGGGTGTGGCTACATTGATATCTTACAAAATAGACTTTAAACCAAAAATTTTTAAAAAGGACAAAGAATTTCACTTCTTACTCATCAAGGGAATGATCCAAAAGGGGAATATCACTATCATAAATATCTATGCAACAAATACAGGTGAACAACATTTCATAAAGCAAAATTTTCTCAAAAACAAAAGAGAAATAAACTCCAATTCCATCATGGTAAGAGACATTAAAACACCAATATCATCTCTAGACAGATCATCCAAACAGACTACCAGGGAAATAATAGAGGTTAACAACACCATAAATCAACTAGACCTAACAGATGTAAACAGAACACTCCACCTCAATACTATAGAAAACACATTCTCAGCAGCCCATAGAACCTTCTCCAAAATAGACCATATATTAGGACATAAAATATATCTCAGCAAATTCAAGACTCACAAAGCCCCAACATCATATGGAACCACAGCATGTTAAAGCTGGAAATTAACACTGGAAGAAACAGAAAACACAGCAACTATTGGTGACTGAACAATAGGCTATTAAACAACTAACGGGTTATTCAAGAAATCAAAAAGGAAATTAAAAAATTTCTAGAATTAAATGATATTGAAAACACAACAGACCAAACTTATGAGACACAATGAAGGCAGCCCTAAGGGAAAAATTCATAGTGCTAAATGCCTTCATAATAAAGAGAGAGAGATCTCAAATTAGTAATGTAACCACTGAACTAAAGGCATTGCAAAAAGTAGAGCAATCTAACCATAGCTGAAAAGAAATAATTAACATCATAGCTGAGATTAATGAAATGGAAACTCAGAAAAAGATTTTTAAAAGAGATGAAACGAAAACTGGCTCTTTGAAAAAGCAAACTAGATCAACAAACCCATGGCCAATCTAATTAAATGAAAAGAGAGAGAGAGAGAGAGAGAGAGAGAGAGAGAGAGAGAGAGAGAGAGAGAGAAAGCCCAAATCAACAAAATCATAAATGAACAGGGAGTGGTCAAAAAGACCCAAATTAAAATGGAAGAATCATCAGATCATGTTTCCAAAACTTCTACTCCACAAAATTGGAGAGTCTGGAAGAAATGGAAGAATTCCTGGATACCATCTATAAAAACTAAATAAACATGGAGCAGATAAAGCTCCAAAATAAACCTATCACATCCACCAAGATAAAAAATGTAATTAAAAATTTCTTCAAAAGGAAAAGTCCAGGACCTGATTGATTCTCAGCCAAATTCTACCACACTTTCATCATAGAACTGAAACCACTCTTTCTGAAGCCTTTTCATGTAGTAGGAGAAGAGAGAATACTTCCTCAGACTCTTACTATGAAGCTATCATCACGCTAACACCAAAATCAGACAAAGACACAACAAGAAAGGAAAACTATAAACCTATTTCCCTAATGAACTTAGATGCAAAACTCTCAACAAAATCTTAGCAAACCAAATCCAACAACACATCTAAAGTCCTATCCACTGCAACGAGGTGGGCTTCATCCCTGGGATGCAGGGATCGTTCAACATATGGAAGTTGATTAATGTACCCCACCACATTAATAAACTCAACCACAAGAACCACATGATCATATCAATTGATGCAGAGAAGGCCTTTGACAAAATTCAACACCAATTCATGACCAAACTATTGGAGAGGCTTGGCATAGAAGGTTTATACAACCACAAAATAAAGACCATATACAAGACTCTTAAAGCTGAAATCATACTCAATGAGTTCCCACTAGAATCGGGAACAAGACATGGGTCCACTCTCACCACTGCTCCTCAACATAGAGCTTGAAGTCCTAGCCCAAGCAATAAGAGAGGAGAAAGATATAAAAGGGATACAAAATGGAAAGGAAATGTGAAACTATCCCTTTTTGCAGATGACATGATCCTAAATATAACAGACCTGAAGAATAGTATCAGTAAAGTCCTGAAGGTGATACAATAAATAGTTCAGCAAAGTGGCAGGATACAAAATTAACAAACAAAAATCAATAGCCTTCTTATATGCAAATGGCATGCATACAGAAAATAATAAATCAGGTAAACAATCTGTTTTCAATAGTCTAAAAAAACCAAGTACCTCGGAATAACACGAACCAGAAATGTGAAAGACTTGTATAAAGAAAACATTTTTAAAAGCTCAAGAAGGAAATAGAGGAGGATGGGAAATGATGGAAAGACCTTCCATGCTCCCGGATAGGGAGAATTAATAGTGTGAAAAAATGGCAATTGTTCTGAAAGCAATATACATATTCAATGCTTTGCCAGTAAAAATCCAAGCTTCATTATCAACAGACATAGAAAAGATAATCTCAAAATTTATATGGGATGGCAAAAGGCCTTGGATAGCCAAATCTATCCTTAGTAAAAGAAACAAAAACCTCCTGGGGAGGTATCACCATTCCTGATACATACTACAACCATCAAGGGATACAACTAAATACATACTAAAAAGACAGTGACAAAAACAGCATGGTACTGGCATAAAAACAGACAGACAGACCAATGGAACAGAATTGAAGACCCTGCTCTTAGCTTAACTAACTATATTTGATCTTGGATTTTGATATTTGATCTTGATATTTGTTATCCGATCTTTGACAAAGTTGTCAACGTTTACTGGCAGACAAATTGGATAAATACTTGTAAAAAAAAATGAGAATAGACCCACTCCTCTCATCATGCACAAAAAACAACTACAAATGGATCAAAGACCTCAACATAAGATCTGAAACTCTGAAAACCCTGGAATAAAAAGTAGGAGGACCTCTCCATGAGATAGGAGTAGGAAACAACTTCTTGTACAAACCTCCAGTAGCCCAGGAAGTGCAACAATCACATAACCATTAGTATCACATAAAGTTAAAAGCTTCTGCACCAACAAATATACCATACTCAAAGCTAATAGACCACCATCAAACCAGGAGATAATCTTTGCCAGCTATAACTCAGACAGAGGTCTAATACCTAGAACTCACAAAGAACTCAAGAAATAAATAATTAAAATCAAACAGCCCTCTGTTGATCTCAACAGAGAGTCCACAGAGGAGGAAACACAAATGGTCAATTCTCATTTAATAAAGTGTTCATCATCCTTAATTATCAAGGAAATGGAAATCAAAACAACAATGAGATTCTACCTCACTCCAGTCAGAATGGCAGCCATTAAAAAGTCCACTAACAATAGATGCTAGTGAGGATGTAGGGAGGAAGGAACCCTCATTCACTGCTGGTGAGGTTGAAAACTTGTACAGCTACTATGGAAAGCCGTGTGGAGGCTCCTGAACAGGATGGATTTAGCACTACCAGCGGACCTAGCTAACCCTCTACTGGGCATCTACCCACAAGATTCCTCACCTTCGCACACAGACATTTGCTCAAAAATGTTTATAGTGGCCCAGTTCATAATTTCTAAAGATTGCAATCAAACCAAATGCCCATCACTGGATGAATGGATATCATTCCATTTATATGATGGAATTCTACTCAGCTGAAAGGAAAAATGACATAATGAAATTTAAAGAAAAGTTGACAGACTGACACAGTAACAGAGAGTTAAGTATTCTCCCTCATATGTAGTTCCTAACCAGCTTAAACACTAAGCAAACCTGACAGGTGAATTGATAGACTTTCAAAGGGGATTGAAGGAATTGGGGTGGGAGGAGTGGGAGGGCGAGGGGGACTTATAAAGTAATCTAAATCAATAATGAATTAATAACATAAAATCTTTACTTTCATACAGTAAGCTCTTGAGGAAGCTGTGGGGGTCATCTGTCAAGAGGGTCCCTGAATAGAATGGGAGGAAATCTAACCCCAAAATAAATTGCTCTGGCCTGTAACTCCCTGCCCCATTCATTGGTTCCTTCCCACACTGAGCTGTTGATAAAGAGACCCATGAGGTCCCCAAAACAAGACAGGTTTGTGTCAAACATCTTGAATTTCCATCCCAGGCCAAAGGTAAGGCCCTATTGCTGAAGATACCACCGACTGTCATCACACAATACCAAGAGCCCCTGATAGATCCAGAATGGCAACCAGCTCCCAGATGGTAGTGATGGGGCAAATTATTCAATAATATTTGGAAACAGTAGAGGCCACTGATATGCAACACTAACTGAAGTCAAGAGAATGCTGAATACACTGCTATATGGATGAGACCATCAAGTCAGGAAGTGCTCATCTGTGTAATAGCGATGCTGAACCTAGGTGGATAATCAATGGTTTACTGATTGGCTAAGAGATCTGGTCAGTGATGAGGGACCTTAACTGGAACTGGGATCCATGGCAAACTCATACAGACCAAGAACCCAGGCTACAAAGGGGAAACTCCCACTACCAGAGATCTACAGGGAGGCTACATCCATTAGCATCTCACCAAATTAATAATGTTTGTCTCATTTAAACTATACTGATCCCACTCTCTGATGGAGATTCTGTTTGTATTTTTTAGAAGGCAGTGAGAATTGTGAACAACCTACTTCCACCCACAAGACATGGGATGATGGCTGACACCCAGAGAGGAGACGAACTACCCCTAACTTTTCATGTAGGGCCCAAACAAAACCATTGAGGAAGTGGCGAGATGAGCAAGAGAACTACCTCCATAGCAGCTCAGATAACCCATGAAAGGACAATGGAGACACTGAGGATACCCAACACAACCCAAAGCCAAAGTCCAGAGATTGTTAAGATCTCAACAATCAAGCAGACTTGAAACTCATCCACCATGACTCAGGGAACTGAGCAGAAGAGGGGCACCAAGACTGTAAGAGCCACGGTGGGGGAGAATATCCAGGGTCATTGCCCCCCTCAACAACAACTCACAAAGGGAAAAAAACTGGCTACCTCGTGTACAATTCATAACCCCCTCCCCCATGGACTGATCCAGTAAGCCCACTGAGGAGGTTCCCCCACCAGGCTGGGGACAGAGATGAGGAAAATAGGGATACCGTCACAAGATTTTTTCATACAATATATCTAATTATTGATAATAAATGTGTTTTAAAAACTAAAAAAATACCTATCTATCTAATCTATTGATCTAAATAACAGTACGTCTATAGAGATACAATTAGGTACTGAGTAATTAAATAATTAAGTATGTAATTAAATGAATTAAAAGAAAAGCTATATTTAGAAGGAATGGTGGATATGTGTAATTGACAAAATGAGCTTAATTAACCTATATTCCCCCTTTTAAATTAGCATTTTATGTAATTTCCTTTTTCAAAATAATCACTTCCTTACATACATGTAGACACACACACACACACACACACACACACACACACCATTGAATTCTTACCACAGCTTTTATTTTTTACGTACACCACTTTGGGATTCCACAGCTCCAGGAGATTTGAGAAATGCTCTATAGGAAACATTGTAGTGTTAGTGTATGTGGTATTTTGGGCTTTGTTGATGAATGGCAGGCTGTTCAAGGGACCCTGTGTCATCTGGGTTGGCAGTAGGACTTGCTTGACTAAAGTGGACGGCAAGAAGCGTGATGGTGGAAAAGCCAGGAGTGCAGGGGCCTGGGTCCCTCTCAGGAGGAGTTAATAGACTTTTGAACATTCTGATCATTTCGGTGGTTGTAGATCTTTATTTTTTCTCTGGGAAATTTAGTAATGATGGTTGCTTCTTCCTCTACCTAGTGGTTTAGTGGTAAATATTTAACAACGAGCTTCCTGGGAAATGAAGATGTGTTAATTTTTTTTATTTAGAGCATTTGCTGATTCTTTAGCGTGAACACTTTCACTGTGGGTAGTTTCCAGCCACCAGTTTGGTGCCATTCTAAATGGATTTAAGACATTTTCATCATTATGTTATAGGAAATACCAGGAAATGGTGAATTTTCAGAACCTATGATCTTTGATATCAACATTATTTATTAATTATGTGTACATGTGGTTTAATTTTTAGTAATAGTCATTTTATAGCTGATGTGCCATATTCCTATAAATTGTTGGTTTTCGTAATCATATGGATTAAGTCATAGTTTGGGCTGATACTTTGAAAGGCTAGGCACTCAGCTTATCTCAGCTTTCTCCTCTTTCTTTTTCTCTCTCTCTCTACCTCATCGTCCCTCTTACTTTCCATTAAGAACTTTCTCTGTGTGTTTTTAATTATCTCATAGAACTAGTATATTAATTTTCATTATTTGCTGTTTTTATTAAATCAAATTTATTTTTCTTCATCTTAATACTATGGGAACAGTGTGTGTTCTCTTTTTAATAAAAAAAATTACTAGACTTTATGGGTTCCCAGATTCATTTTTGGAGGAATTGTCAGTTGTCTTTATGAGATAAAGATAATTCTACATTCACTGTAAATAATAACCTATTAGTTGAACCTGAGAGAGTACTTACTACCCAATGGCAAACTAACAGAAGAAATAAATTTTTAAAGGCTTCAGAAAGCTAGAATCAGTTAGATACAATGTGCTACTAAGAGAATTCCAAGACATTTTTACTAAAATCAAAAGAAAAATCTAAAATTGTAGTAATACCCAAATATCTGTGCAGCATTAAATAAAGTCTGAACCAGAAAAATGACACCAAATTTAACCTCTTCAGTCCCTCCCCTCTGGCCTTGTGCTGCTCTCATCACAGCAGGAGAAGATGGCTCAAGTGGCAAAATATATACCACATCTGTGCTTGAACCAGGGGAGAGGCTCCTCACTGGGGATTCTAGATACGTGAGGTTGGCATGAACACGTTCACAGATGCTCCACCATTAGCCAGAGTGGAGCCCATTCTTATACAAAGAACCTATTTCTAAAATTTGAAAATTGGGCCAGACTGGGAAGCCATAGTTCATTTGGATGAAACCACTCTGCACACTCCCAGAATCCTATTTTCTAAAACAGAACATTCAGAAGGGGACTGAAATCACTTTTAATTTTCAAGATGTGTCCCATCTGAAAAAGAAAGGGTACTTGAGTCATTCACCCACCCAAGAGATAAAACTGAAAATTTGTTCTCTGGGGCCCTCAGAGTTCCCAGCACCATGCTGTCTGACTGGATTTTCTGGGTGTCTGGGAAGGTTACTCCAGGGAGGCAAACCCATGTGTGTGGGCCGCCCCATTCCTTGGGCTGGGCTCCCAGACTAGATTGAAAGTGGGATTAGGAAGCTGGAGAGCCGGCTCCATGGGGAAGGAGCTTGGCTGCAAAGCCTGAGGACAGGGTTCAGGCCTCCTGTTGCCACGTGAAGCCAGATGCACAAAGTGGCTCCGGCAGTGGATGGAGGCCCTGGTGCTCCTGTGTTCTCTCTCTCTCTCTCTCTCTCTCTCTCTCTCTCTCTCTCTCTCTCTCTCTCTCTCTCTCTCTTCTCTCCCCTTCTCTCTCCTTCTCTCTCTTCTCTCTCCTCTCTCCCTGTCTCTCTCTTCTCTCCTCTCTCTCTTCTCTCCCCTTCTCTCTCCTTCTCTCTCTTCTCTCTCCTCTCTCTGTCTCTCTCTATGTCTGTCTCTCTTTTTCTCTCTCTTCTTCCTCTCTCTCTCTCTGGGTGGCACAGGCTTTAAAGGTTGAGGGTGCTTGAAGAGTCTCTCTCTCTTTCTCTCTCTCTTCCTCTCTCTGTCCTCTTTCTCTCCCTCTCTCTGTCTGTCTCTCTTTTTCTCTCTCTCCCTCTCTCTCCCCTTCTCTCTCTCCCTCTCTCTCTTTTTCTCTCTCTCTCTCCTTCCTCTCTCTCTCTATCTGTCTCTCTCTGTCCTTGCAAATAAGTATTTTAAAAGAGGAACAAATTGCTAGTGTTCTCTCTTCCAGATTGACCAGCCCCAGGAAAAGCTGCTGCCATCGCTCTGGCTTTTCCACCATCTTACACGGTACCTTCAAACCGTGCCCCAAAATCAACCCTTCCTTAAGTTTATTTTGTCACAGCAATGAGAAAAGGAACTAAATGGAGACCTAAAACTTTTATCACCTTCAACTTCTGTCAGGTGTACTTAAGAACACTCTTACGGGGACCAATAGGCTTGTCAAACTGTCCAGAGCAATAATCTGCCTTTCTCACTCTCCTAATTCCCATTCTGAAAAAAAATCACATTAAAAAATGTAACTTTATCTGGGAAAAAAACAGTACTTCTTGCTCCTTTGAAGGTTTCCTGGGCTCTGGAGCATCCACGGGGAGAGAGGTGTGAGGGCATTCAGTGTGCATTGTGGCAGCCCCGGAAAGGAATGGAGGGATGGCACAGCTCAGCCACCCTTTAAGGTGGGCAAAGTGTGACCACCGCATGCCAAGCCCCTCAAGATGTTTCTCCCTCATGGTCCTTAGTTGGGATGAACGCAAAGGACTCTTTCTCCACAGGCCAAGGTGGAATTGTGACGAGGAGAAATAAATACTTCTCTTAGTAAAACACTCAAGAATGCTTTCAACTTACATTACAGAGATTCGAGTTAGATCTAAGAAAGACATTTCTCAGTAAAACTTATTCCCAATGAAAACAAAAGCTGAAATGCTTAAAATGTGGCTTAAAACAGGATGCCTAATTAATGTCAGGTTTACGTATAGTTAATTCTTGCACCATGGGGGTAAAAGGTGTGGGGAGGTGAAAGAAAAAGACAAGGTTCTGGACACAGAAAATTATACAAAAACAGTAATTACTGACCGACAGGTATTCCGTGATCACTCAGAAGTGCTGTGTTTCAGACAAAATGAGAGGGTCACCTGTGTTTACTTAAAAAGAATCCAAAGATGTGTGGGAAAGTGAATCTTGTCCTTGACTGGGGAGTGTCCTCTGTAGTCTCAGGTCTTTAATGAAGAGTCAAATTTCACTCTTCCTTGAGGAGATGCTTGGCTGTGGAACCAAACGACCTACATACAGAGCGGCTCAGTTCCCCCTTCCCACCCAGCTCCCCGTGGCCCTAAATCCCTGCCACCTTTGCTCAGATGCAGACTTTCTCAAATCTCACCTGTGAGAGGAAGTTGCTTTTCCTTTGGCAAATGATCCAGATAATTCGTTGTTCCAGGTGATTTTTCTCCCAATCCCCCAGGTGCCTAATCCTGCAGGGCACGTATCCTTCTTCCACTGTGATTGATTTTAAGGAAGCTGCTTTTGTGAATCACACAATGCAGCTGGTATTACTTGAGAAAGGGTTATGAGACGAGTTGGGTGAACTGAAAACTAATGACTTTGATGAAAAGGAGGAAGTTAGTGAGGGAGGAAGGAATGTGGTGAGATCACAGGAATTAAATCTGTTTTGCTTGATTCATCCAATTTGTGGATTGCTGCTTGTCCCGAATTCAAAAGATACCTTTAACAGCTCAAATAAATGTATAATTTAGTTAATTTTAATGTTAGCTTGCCAGCTTCAGGGTAGTGTGATTAAAATGCTAATAAAATTTTTGAGAATATCCAGTGTGTGGCATTGTGCCGGGGAAAGAATGGACAGGTAAGGCCTTGGGTAAACAATGAAATTGTTAGCCTTGTTTGTTTCCTTATTGATTGAGAAGATCAAATGTGCTTCTCAGGAAATGTATGAACAAACGCAGGTCTCTATTTGCTTTCAAAGTGAGCACTAGTAGGTTCATACCACCTTTATCACTACGATGCACCTGAGACATTTCCTTTAAAAGCCACAGGACATAATGTGTGGTACTCTGCTAATGAGGCATAAAGGAAGTAGGGTTTTGCTGAGTCTGGCAGGCTTCTGGGACAGTCTCCTTCTGAAGGAAGTTGAGGCAAATTCCGGGGGCCCCTGTAAATCTTAGCAATCCTGAAAACTCCAAAGCCCCTAGGCAGGCCACAAGATAAGAAGCAGATCAAAGCCTAACTTATTCTAACTGCAAATAACAAACAATAAGGTTTTATTTCCT
>PVHP010050535.1:0-11771 GCA_004024765.1 Zapus hudsonius
GCAGTTAGAATAAGTTAGGCTTTGATCTGCTTCTTATCTTGTGGCCTGCCTAGGGGCTTTGGAGTTTTCAGGATTGCTAAGATTTACAGGGGCCCCCGGAATTTGCCTCAACTTCCTTCAGAAGGAGACTGTCCCAGAGCCTGCCAGACTCAGCAGAAACCTTACTTCCTCCATGCCTCATTAGCAGAGTACCACAGATGGATGATTGTAAGAATGGATGGATGGATAGACAGAGGGAGGAAGGGATATGTGGATACATGGATAGAGGGATGAGTAGATGGGTGAGTGTGTAGATGGATGGATCAATTGATCAATCAATAAAGGGATGAAGGGAAAAATAAAGAGAGGATGAAGGGAACCACGGATAAAATGGTGGGTGGATGGATGAATGGATGATTGAGTCGGTAGGTGGATGATAGGTAAGTGGGTTTATGGATGGATGGGTGTGTGGGTGGGTGGATGGATGGATCAGTTGATCGATCAATAAAGATATCAAGAGATGGGTAAGGGAGAAGAAGGGACCCATGGATAAAATGGTGGGTGGGTAGATGGATGATTGAGTTGCTACATGGATGGATGGGTGGGTGGGTGGTTACAAGACATAGATGTGTTTAATGAATGGACAGATGGAGATGATGACACACACCGAAGGAGAAAGGAACCAGCTTCTTTGAGAAGAGGAGAGTACAGTGTTCACCATGCACTCAGAGCCAGGCTTGGCAGACAAGGCAAATATTGACTCAAAAGTAGTCAATGAGCAACTATTTTACTAAGGAAGCCATTGAGGGAGAGATGTGACCCTCTGTGCCTCTGATGATGCTGGAAGCCAAATGTCCTTATGTCTCTGTCCATTCCCTGCAGAGGTCCAGCTTTCCCCTCATGGTGAGAATCCAATAACATTCCAGCTATTAAATAAAAAAAAAACCCATGTAATGGTTTTACAGGAGCATTAATTAAATGTTGGTGACTGGAAGAGGGTGAATCATCATCTGTTATGTAGCACCGTGTTTACTCATCAGGACTCCATTTTTTAATACCAGTCTAATTAAAGCATGTCACCACCGTCCATTAGTAAAGAACTTGGAGGAGGAGATGCATGTGGGCACGGGTATAATACAACTCAGCAGCTCCTTACTGAGCATGTGCCTGGCAAGCCGAGAGACACTACAAGAAGAGAATGGAGGTGAGGGACCAGCCCAAACTCAGCTGGGATGACTTCTCCTCATTGGATGTCATTGAGAGATTCTAACTTGACTGGAGTTAGAATCACCCAGGAGACACTTCTGTGAAGAGGTCTGTGAAGGCATTTCCAGAAAAATTTAACTAAGGAAGGAAGAGCACCCTGAATAGGGTGGTGTCATCTCATGGGCTATGGATAAATGCGGGAAAGGATAAAACGGGAAAGCGGGGCTGGAGAGATGGCTCAGCAGTTAAGGCGCTTGCCTGCAAAGCCTAATGACCCAAGTTTGATTCACCAATACGCACCCAAAAGCAGATGCGCAAAGTGATGCATGCATCTGGAGTTTGTTTGCAGTGACTAGAAACTCTGGTGTCCCCATTTCTTTCTATCTCTCTCTCTGCTTGCAAATAAATAAAAAATATTTTTAATATTTTATTTATTTATTTGAGAGAGAGAGAAAGTGAGAGAGAGAATGGGCACACTAGGGCCTACAACCACTATAAATGAACTCCAGACACATGCACCACCTTGTGCATCTGGCTTTACGTGGGCACTGGGGAATCGAACTCGGATCCTTCTGCTTTGCAGGCAAATGCTTTAACTGCTAAGCCATCTCTCCAGCCCCTAAAAATGATTTATTTAAAGGAAGAAAACAGGCTGGGCATCAGCACTCATCTCTCTCTGCTTCCTGACTGTAGCTGCAATGTGACCAGCTGTCTCACTCTCCTGTCACCATCCCTTCTTCCCCATGATGGACTGTGTCCTGTCAAACTGTGAGCCAAAATAAGCCTTCATTCCTTCCTTAAGTTGATTTTTTTTAAAAAAATTGTTTATTTATTTTATTTTATTTATTTATTATTTGCAAGCAGAGAGAGATAGAGAGCAGAGAGAGAGACACACAGATAGAGAATGGGCACGCTAAGGCATCTAGCGACTTCAAACAAGCTCCAGGTGCATGAGCCCCTTTGTGCATCTGGCTTTACAAGGAAACTGAGGAATCGAACTCCGGTCCTTAGGCTTTGCAAGCATCTTCTTTCTGACATTTTAACCAGATTTGCTTGGAAATGCAAAGAGTTATCATGCTAAACAATAGTGTGATCTACAGTGAGGAGGATGGTCTGACCAAATGCCACCAGAATTTAGAGATAGATGGGTTATATGCATGGAATAGCAGGTGGAAAGCACTTAAACTTGAACTCCAAAGACTGGGTTAGCATCTGACAACAGGAAAGGTGGGAGCCAAGTCTTCCTATTCAGGATGCTGCCTTATAATGAGGTGAAATAGCAGCCATATTGAGGCCCATCAGAAAGAAAGCAAAATCCCAGCTAGAGAGATGGCTTAGCGGTTAAGGCACTTGCCTGCAAAGCCTAATGACCCAAGTTCGATTCCCCAGTACCCTTGTAAAGCCAGATGCACAAAGTGGTGCATGCATCTGGAGTTCATTTGCAGGCCCTAGTGTGCCCATGTTCTCTCTCTCTCTCTCTCTCTCTCTCTCTCTCTCTCTCTCTCTCTCTCTCTCTCTCTCTCTCTCCCATCTCTGCTTGCAAATGAAAAACAAAAGTATTTATTAAAAATTTTTTTCAAAAGAGAGCAGAATCCTAGATGAACCCACACTGTGACTGCCTCTTATTAAGCTAAACATTCTGAACTTTTCCACTTGCTCAGGTTCCTGTCCTTTGTAGCTGAAAAGACCATCGTTCTTACCCACACCCTCTATGGTAGTTTAAGTGTGAAATGTTCCCATAGCCTCATATGTTCCTGAACAAGCCTCCTATTCAATCCCCAGCTTATGGAAACTTGGGAGTTAGAGCCTTGCTGGAGGATGTGTGTTGCTTGGGACAGATCTTGGGGTGCTGGAGCCCAAGCCCTCCTGAGCAGAGAAGCACACTATTACTGCTACCTCCCAGCTGTTATGTCCAGATGTGATGCCCAGCCGCTGCTCAGCCATGCTTACCCTCCTATGATGAAACCTCCTCCAGAGACTCTAAGCCAAAATAAACCCTTTCCTTATCTATAATCTATAATGTTTGTCTGATCTTCCTTCCATAGGATATACCTCCTTCTTAGAACCCCAAATCTATCCAACCAGAGCCATTTCTAGCTCACCTAGGACATTTCCTTCCCCACATATTAGGTGCTTAAATCATGTGTGTTAAATAATGGAATGAAAAGGGGGGGCTGGAGAGATGGGTAAGGTGCTTGCCTACAAAGCCTAATGACCTGGGTTCGATTCCCCAGTAACCACATAAAGCCAGATGCACAAAGTGGCACATACATCTGGGGTTCATTTGCAGTGGCTGGAGGCCCTGGCACACCCAGTTTCTCTCCCTGTCTGTATCTCTCCTCTCCTATCTCTCTCTGCTGGCAAATAAATAACTTTTTAAAGGCCACCAAGAGACAACCCTTAATGCCAATAAAAGCCATGGCACCTGAGTTTGCTTCTCACATATTTTTTTTTCTCACTAATCCAAATAATTCAAGCAATGGCCTAAAAACAGGCATTTTTAAACAGGCACAGAAGACTTCCAAAAATTAAAACTCTTTGCACTGAAGGTGGTGGCGGGAGGAGGGGGATGCGTTTAACCAAAAAGCACCTGCAGGAGATGATATTTCCAAATGAAGGGGCACTCCGAGCTTTCGCTGCATTAACACATAGCGCAGCCATTTAGACATCAGAGGGTGCAAAGCGAGCTTTTCAAAACGTGTTTGTTTTAAGTAAATGAGATGATCACACAAACACACACAGAGAGCTCAGCTCCCACACAATTAGCTGCGTGTGGTGGCTCGTTTGCCATCATGAATCCTTCTCAGGGACAGAGAGCCTGTGGATGCTGTTGCTGAGGTAATGTGAAAGTCTTCAGGGCTCAGGTCTCCACTGACAGGCTAGCTCCCCTCCTGGAAGAACCCACCCTCCTCCGCTCTTCCTCACCTCCCTGCCTCTCAGGATCTCTCCCTTTCCACCTCCCCTTGCTTCCAGTCTGCTTCTAGCCCTTCCCAAGGACTGTCTCCTCTCTCCCATTTTACTGTTGAGCAACCCCAGAGGCAGGGAAAGAATCTCCCATTCCATCAGTCTGCTCCTCTCCCTTTCACCTCCTCTCTCTTGGGGTGGACTCCAGGCCTATGGGCTAAGTCCCTACTCTGGGATGTCCAACTCCGTATTTCTATTCCAGCCAGAGTCCATGTGCAGATCCCTACCTTGCCTGCCACCAACCTGGCCCACCACCGTGAGGTTAGTTCAGGACATCTCAAATTAGCAAAAGAAGACTATTTGAATACTGTGTTCCCCCTTGTTTGTCCTCTGCCTTTAGACCCCAGAAATTAACGAATTATGTATTCCCTAGAGGAGAAAAGTTTATACATACATGCATTATATATATATATACATCATATATATATAATTTCTCAAGAAAGTATCAGACCCTCCTTCATCCTTTTTTTTTTCTTTTTTGCTTGGTTTTGTTTATTTAGGTTTGTGTGACAGAGTAACAGGTGTCGTAGTTAGCCACATGCCGCTGGGAGGAATCTCCAAACCAGGCACAGTTTGGGGGAGGAAGGGATTTATTGAAACTACAGATTGAGGGGAAGTTCCGTAACAGCGAAAGAGGCTGCCCTCTTTCACAGGTCCAAGCAGAGAGAAGAGAAACCCAGCACCAACACCACACACACAGAACAGAAAAACAGGCTGGCAGGAACCAAGGAGAGAATTTCTTCCCCTTAATATAGCTTAGGGTAGGTCTTGCAACCCTATCCCAGACTTAATGGCTTCCTGAGTCCCTGGAATTTCCTTCCTGCATGGCCCACACAGGAAAGGATGTTTACTTCCAGCTTCTTTGAGCTTCTTTACATCCTGCCCCTTGCTGAGAGGCTGCCTTCCTGTAAACATCCTCAGAGACCCACCCAAGATAATTAAAAAGATCAAGTTGACAACAAAACCTAACCATCACAACATGTATCTCAGGTTGGCCTCCAACTTGCTGTGTAGCCAAGGATGGCCTTGAACTTCTGATGTTAATGCCTCTACCTCTCCAATGCTATGATTACAGGTGTGTGCCACCATACCTGTTTTTTAAAAAATATTTTTATTTATTTATTTGAGAGAGTGAGAGAGAGAAAAAGGCAGATATAGAGAGAGAATGGGTGCACCAGGGCTTCCAGCCACTGTAAATGAACTCCAGACACTTGTGCCACCTTCTGCATCTGGCTTTACATGGGTCCTGGGGAATCAAACTCTGGTCCTTCTGCTTTGCAGGCAAATGCCTTAACCGCTAAGCCATCTCTCCAGCACTATAGCTGGTTTTTCAATGAGGTGCTAAGCAAGCATGCTACCAATGGAGACATGTCGCCAGCCCTTTTGTTTGAATTTTTCTCTCTTTTTGTATGTGTATGTGTGTAGTATGCATGTGTGTGCGTGTGTGTGTGTGTGTGCGTGTGCACCCACGTGCGCTCGTGTATGAGGAGGCCAGATGTCAACAACTGGTGTCTTCCTCAACTGCTCTCCACCTTATTTTTTGAGACAGGGTCTTTCACTGAACCTGGAACTCACTGATTCAGCTAGACTAGCTGGCCAGGAGTTTTCAGGAATCCTCCTGTCACCTCCTCTCTGGCACTGGGATTGCAGGTGTGCCCACCCATCCCTGGCTTTCCCTTGGGTGCTAGGGATACAAGCTCATGTCCCCCTGCTTTTGCAGTAAGTACATTACTGGTTGAGCCATCTTTCCAGCCTCCTGTTAGTTTTTTTTAAATATATTTTTATTTATTTTCAAGCAGAGAGCTATAGACAGAGAAAGAGAGAGAGACAGAATATGGGCGCACCAAGGCCTTTAGCCACTGCAAATGAATTCCAGACGCATGTGCCACTTTGTACATCCAGCTTTACATGGATGCTGAGAAATCGAACCCAGGTCATTAGGCTTTGCACACAAGCACCTTAACTACTGAGCAATCTCTCCAGCCCCTGTTTGATTTATTTTGTGGTGGGGGAGACTGGGTTTCATGAACCCCAGACTGGTCTCTAACTCATGATGTAGCTGAGACTCCTGATCCTTCTGCCTCCTCCACTTCCTGCATGCTGGGATTGCAGTTGTAAAACATCAGGCCAGGCTCTGTTTTGGGTTGTGAATTTGTTTATTTGTCTTGAAGCAAAGTCTTACCATGTAGTTCAGACTGGCTTCAAACTCACTCTGCAGCTCAAGCCAGCCTTAAACTTGATCCTCCTGCCTTTGCCTCTCTCGAGGGCTGGGATTACAGACCTGCACCTGCATGCCCAGCTTTTGATCCCTGCTAGAAACATGAAGTTTTGCTCCACAGACTGTGGCACTCACCATCTGGATGTCATTCCTACCATAGGTGCGCTTGAACGCTTCCTAATCACCATGCCCCAAAGCCCTTTTCTCACATGACCTCATACAATTCCTACAGCAACCTAGGAGGTCAATTGCATGCTTATTCCCATTACTAAATGAGGAGGCTTGGCTCCCAGGAAAACTTGTCTGAACTCACAAATCAGTCAGGGGAAGAGCCAGGACTGTTAGATGCAAACCCACCCTTTAACCAGACTCCCATCTAATACCCATTTGTTAATGTCAAGGGACCCTGTGGAAATGAAACAAAAGGATCGTGGCTCGCTGCCACTGGGTCTCAGTGCCACCCTTCCCGAAGTGCTGAGTGACCTCAAGGTAGCACCTCAGTTTCTCTAAGTGTTCGTTCCCTCGCCTGTCACTCAGCCTCCTCGACAGCAAGTGTGAGACACTGAACACCAAACCCCTTTCAGCTGCTTGAGGACAGAGGTCCGCACGTGGGGAGTCCGTGGCTGCTTCCTCTGCAGTGGCTCTGCTCAGAGTCCTCCAAGCTGCCTCATCTGAACTTGAACTACCTCCCCACCTTCTGGCGGAATCAAAAACTGAAGGCTGCCAGCCAAAGGAGAACCTGCAAGTATTTGGTTTGGCTCAGAGCCTGTTGGAAACTTTGTCGGGGAAACATTAAGAGGCTTCATTTGAGAGTCCAGGTTTTTACCTTCTTCTCACTCTCTTTGTGTGTGCGTGTGTGTGTGCACGTGCGTGTGTGTGTGTGTGTGTGTGTGTGTGTGTGTGTAGGTGCACATGTGTGTGCAGGTGGGTACACAGGTACACATATGTATCCATCCATGTAGAAGCCAGAAGTCAACATTAGATTTCTTCTTCAATGACTTTTCTGCCATTTATTTATTTATTTATTTTCAAGGAGAGGCAGAATTGGAACACTAGGGCCTCCAGCCACTGCAGATGAACTCCAGACACATGTGCCACTTTGTACATCTGGCTTTATGTGCATACTGGGGAATCAAACCCAGGCCGTCACCTTTTGCAAGCAAGGGTCTTAACCACTGAGCCATCTCTCCAGGCCTCCATCTTATATTTGAGACACGTTCTCTCACAGAACCAGAGCTCACTGGCTTGAATCGGCTAGCTAACCAGTAATTCCCAAGATCCTCCTGTCTCTGCCTCCCCAGTGCTGGACCTCAGGGGCACCCAGATTTAACATGGGTGCTGGGCATCAGATTCAGGTTCTAAAGCTTGCTCAACAAACGTTTTACCCCCTGAGCCACCTCCCCAGCCCCAAGGTTTTTACTCTCTTTGGAAAGCCTGACGCTCCTGTGATAGTGGTGCCATAGTTTCACACATGGACCCACCAGGTGGCCATGCTCTCTGTCTGGGTTGTCACTGACCCCCACCTGAGAACAGGAATCAGGCATCACTTCCTCAGGTGCCCGTTCTCTTCCCAACAGTAGGGGACACATTTCTGCACATGGGTGTCTGTACCAGGACTGGGGAGGTCCTGGCCACCAAGATGGTGCAATGGGGGATAATGTGCATGGTGTCATTCTCAGCGAGAGAACGCTCTCTCCTTCACTCTCACTCTTGCTCTCCTTGGATTTAAATAAATAAATAAATAAATAAATAAATAAATAAATAAATAAGGTTACAGCACTTATACAGCTCTGTGGATGAGCCAGCTTTGGGGACCAACCTCTCCATCTTGCCCTCCCTCCACACACACACACACACACACACACACACACAATGGGGAGCTGAGTTTCTCACCATCCCATAGTGCTGGGCTTCTTCCCTTATCCCTCCAAAAGAAAGCCACATGGGTCCCTTTGCTCTGAGAATGCCATGGCTGAGCTGGCAGGATTTGTGGGTCCCGTGACAATTCTCATCTCTGGTTAAAAGTCTTCCTCATCAAAGGAGGAGAAATCAATGTGGTCAATACAGGTGTAATAAACCAGCCGCTGGTGCCCCACCTCTCCTGAGGAGGAAGAGACAAGTATTGCTTCCAGTTCTATCACATCCTTCCCCTCCACAGGGAATCCTCCGTGCTTGCTCCTGTCAAGATCACTCGAGATGTCTGGGAGTTGTTATTGGATGTCTTTTGTCACTGTGTCCGAGAGGATTCAGGGGAGCTAAGATTTAAGAACTAGGAGGAGTTAGACTTCACCAAGCATAAGCCATGGCTGTCTCGCATTCCAGAAAATTCTCCGTGCAGCTCCAGGCCTGAGAGACCTAGAACATATCCAGTGACCGTCTCATCACATATATGTGGAAACTGAGGCACAGAGGGGTCAGAAACACAGCACTCAGGATCCCTGACATTAATATCTCCCACTTTCTGTTATTTTTTTTTAAATTAGGCCAAACACTAGCTTGGGGAAAGGAAGCCAGTATCCATGGAAAATTTATTACTTTATTATTATTATTATTTTATTAAAATTTATTGTTGTTTAAAGCATAAATATATGCTTTAAAAAAAACTAATTAAGGCCTCAGATGCATGCACCACTTCGTGCATCTGGTGTTATGTGGATACTGGGGAATGGAAATCAGACCATCAGGCTTTGTAAGCAAGTGCTTTTAACTGCTGAGCCATCTCTCCAGCCCCCAAGGGTGGAGCCTTTTAATCTAATCATTTTCCAATGGCTAAACCTTCCAGTATCATAACTTTGGAAGAGGTCAGGGTTTCGTTTATTTATTTATTTATTGCTTTGACACAGGATCTCATTCGAGCCTAGGTTTACCTGGAAGTCACAGAGATTTTCCACCTCAGTTTCCCAATGCTGGGATTAAAGGTGTGTGCCACCACACCTGAATTCTAATGAGACCCACTATTGTGACTTTTTTTTTTCCTGATGGTTCTGGGAATAAAATTTAAGGCATCACACATGCTAGGCAAGTGCTCTACCCCAGTCTTGTGGTGAGGTTTTTATTTTATTTTTTGAGGTAGGATCTTATCTTAGCCAAGACTGACCTGGAATTCACTTTGTAGGCCCAGGCTGGCCTTGAACTCACACAGTGGTCCTCCTATCTCTGCTTCCCGACGGCTGGGATTAAATACATGTGCTATCTACCAAAAAAAAAAAAAAAAACTAATTAAGGAAGATGTGAAATAGTCCAGAATGTTTCAGAAAAACCTGGTCCTAGAGAATGGAAACTGGCCACCAAAGGCAGATGCCAAGAAGTAGAAGAAAGAGGTGACGAACCCAGAATGCACACAGAATGTAACTTATTTATAGATAAAAATGTCTCAGTGGCAGCAGGCAGGAACATCTTTGTACTCTAAAACAAGACAAGAGGGCTTATCTGATAAGCTGGTCAAAGAAGGGCCAAAGCCAAACAGAATGTATATTTCTCTACAACACAACAAATATCAGTAAAGAAATGGTCATCAGAAAAAAAATTTAGGGCTGGAGAGATGGCTCAGCGGTTAAGGCACTTGACTCCAGTGCTTAAGGCCCTGGGTTCAATTCCCCAGGACCCACATATGCCAGACGCACAGATGGTGGCCCTGGTGCGCTTGCTCTCTCTCGCGCTTGCTCTCTCTCGCGCTTGCTCTCTCTCTCTCTCTCTCTCTCTCTCTCTCTCTCTCTCTCTCTCTCTCTCTCTGTATTTCTCTGCTTGAAAATAAATAAATAAAATATTTTTTAAAAAATTTAAAATTTTGGGCTGGAGAGATGGCTCAGCGGTTAAGGCACTTGCCTCCAGTGCCTGGGGCCCTGGGTTCAATTCCCCAGATCCCACATAAAACCAGACCCACAAGGTCGTGGCCCTAGTGCTCGCGCTTTCTCTCTCTCGCTCTCTCTCTCTCTCCCTCTCTCTCCCTCTCTCTCTATCTCTCTGCTTGAAAATGAATAAATAAAATTAAAAAAAAAAATTTAAAATTTTTATTTGTTTGCAAGCAGGGAGAGATAGGGAGAAGAGATACAGAGACAGACAGACTGACAGAAAGACAGACAGACAGACAGAATGAACATGCCAGGGTCTCCAGCTGCTGCAAATGAACCCCAGGTGCATGTGCCACTTTGTGCATCTGACTTTACCTGGGTGCTGGGGAATTGAACCTAGGTTGTTAGGCTTTGTAGAAAGCACCTTAACCACTGAGCCATCTCTCCAGCCCCAGTCCTTTATTTTTATTACATTTTTCATTTGTTTACTTGAAAGCAGAGAGAAATAGAGGAGAGACAGAGAGACACCAAGCCTCCAGCCACTGCAAATAAACTCCAGATGCATGCACCACCTTGTGCATTTGGCTTTACGTAGGGACTGGGGAATTGAACCTGGGTCATCAGGCTCATCAGGCAAACAACCACCTTAACTGCTGAGCCATTTCTCCAGCCCTTTTTATTAAACTTTTAAGTTCACATTCAAAATAATAGATTTCATGTATATGTCATTATGCTTTGTTCTCAGTTGCTCTGATTGCTTGTATATCGTCTTAGATCTTTCCTGTATCTATGACGATCTATATCTATATTTCTATCGTCCTATATCCTATATCTCATGAATTTCCTTAAATGATCATCCATCTTTGTGAAAAGGGGAAGTGATTTTGCTATGGAAGAAAATGAAAGGAAGTGTGGACATTATTCAGCCACCTGGATTCCTTCTCTCACCAGCCCAGCCTTCAATAATCACTTTGGTGAAAGGACAATTGTTCCTAAACAATTTCACAGAATTGCTGGGAAGATAAAATAGGAAAATGCAGGTGACAGGCTTTGTCAATTGCAAGGCATTGAACGAACGTTAGCTGCTGTTAACATTATAACACAAAATTAACTCTGACCATCTGAGGGGACTGAAAGGAAATCCGTTACAAGGCAATGCGGGCTTTGACATGGGAACGCGGAAAATACTAGAATAAGCTAAGACTAGAATGCTGAGCGAGTCTGTGAGAATCCTGAGGGGATGATGACTCTCTCTTTCTCTCTCAGCAAGCCCTGGAAAGTGCTTAGCAAGAAACCTACAAAGAAAAAAAAAGCTGTACAAGGTAACTAGATGTTAACTATGCTGCCTGGTTAACAAGGAACATACATTGCTCTGTCTCCATTTTGTTGAAAGAGAGGCTCGGGGCCAGAGAGATGGCTCAGTGGTTAAGGCACTTGCCTGCAAAGCCTAACAACCTGAGTTCAGTTCCCCAGTACCCACGTAAAGCCAGATGCACAAGGTGGCGCATGCTTCTGCATCTGGAGTTCCTTTGCAGTGGCAAGAGGCCCTGGTGCACCATTCTCTCTCTCTCTCTCTCTCTCTCTCTCTCTCTCTCTCTCTCTCTCTCTCTCTC
>PVHP010050536.1:0-11773 GCA_004024765.1 Zapus hudsonius
CCCAGTCCCGTGGGTGAACGAGGAGGAGTTGATGCGCGCTGCAACTCCCTAAGTAACCCATGGACCCAGATATAAGAAAATATTGTGAAGGTATCCTCATTTCCCTCCTCTCTGTCCCCTACCCACTGGTGTCCTTCCTCAGTGCACATACTGGATCTATCCATAGGTTAGGGGGTATAAACTGCTCCAGAGGTAGCCAGTTTTTCTCCCCCCCCCCCTTTGTACCAGAATGGTAACCAGCCCCCAGATGGTAGCATGTGTAGCACTGGAAGGTATTGCATGAGCTCCCTGGGAAAGGTGGTATTTGGAGAAAGCAGAGACCACTGATATACAATATAGACAATTGTCACAAAAATGCTGAAATCACATCAACCCTCCTACCTTTGCTTTCCAAGTACTGGGACTAAAGGCTTGTGCCACCATGCCCGGCCCAAGTCTAATTCTTTTGTGTGTATATTAATTGTCTTTCCTTAAAGTTCCTGAAAATTTCATCATTATCTTTCAAATCTAGTAGTTGGTTATTGTTTTCTAAATGTACAACAGGCCACATCTATCTGTTGATTGAGGTCACCTTGTGTTTTAGGAATGTATTATTGAATTAGCATTTTAGAAAATGGTTCAGTTTAAACATTTTGTCTACCTATTCAAGGAACAGCTGTAATATGAATATTACTTCTCAGCCTTTCTTTTGATAGGAGACAGAATTTGGCTTGTCAGCTTAGGGGTGATGGACCCCAAAGTGAATAGCCTTCTCTTGCCTATTCTAGTCTAAGTGCAGAAATCTTGCTTTGGCTTATAGGGGAAAATGAGGGTTCTTCAACTTTCCAGGAGTCAGAATTGTCAGAAGGACATGTCTTATCTTTATCTCTGTCCCCTCAGGGAGTCCTTCCCTTCTCTTCCTTGCAGACACCTGACACTGGGACTAGACGGGCTAAATCAGCTAAATCAGCTGCCAATTCACAGGCTCATAAAAAAAAAAAACACAACATGAGCCTCAAGGCGGGCTTCTCAAGTCCCCCTTCTCCACCTTGTTTTCTTCTCTTAGGTTCTGGGATTAAGTACCCCCTCTATTCCCACTTCTGAATTTTTAATCCATAATCAAATCTTTCTGAACCTTATCCTCTGGTATGTGGATATTATTCTTTGAATTCCTAACACAAGGATCCAGGAAACCCCCCCCCCAAATTATTGGTGTGTTGGTGTACAAGGGACCCAAAAATACCAATATCACTTCCATTTCCATTTCTTTCTTTCTGAGTCTGTCTGCCTTGGTGACTGTAATTCTGTTGTCACTTTCATCTCCTTTCTTCAATGCTGCTGATGGAATTTTCATTTGAATCTATTTCCTCTTGTGTATATTTCATTACCTACATACATAAAGATGAATAAAACTCAGCTCAATTGATTTGGATAAGCTCAATAAATCAAGGTCCATATAAGGAACAAAATAATAATTGAAATCCCTTACACTCACACATAAAAATCACCAGGCTCAAATGGTTCCATAGTTCTAAAAATTCTGTGTATATGTTAAGACGGATCAAGCATGGACATATATGTTGTGCAAATAACATATGAATATATGTGAATATGTAACAATGAGCAGAAGCCTCTTGTTTTTGGCAAGAAGAGTCACAAATGATCAAAGTTCTAAGGCTATAAAGAATTCTGCAGTGTTAGATTATAATTGGATGTATCAGTTTGAACTCATATTTGATAAATGGTAGACATACATATGTAGATATAGGTATAGCACAAAATAAAATATATATATATATATATATATATATATATATATATATATATTTGGCTTAATACTATTATTGAGTGTATGAATGAATGAAATTGAAAGTTACAATTTGGGAATGAGCATTATAAAATTGTTACAGGCAACATCTTTAGATCAGTGGGTGGTTGTTTGAAGAGACCTAGGATGTTAATTACAGTCTCAAGGAATATTGTGAAATTTAGATCAATTCAAAAGAGAAGGAATGACTAACAAGGTGGTAGACACATCTAATGTAATGAATGGAGCTTCTCATCATTAGTCATAAGGCAAGTTAACATCATGAACCTTCTGATGAGATATTGTTGAGAAAACCATGATTATACCAATAGCATTTCTGTGGCATTTTTCATGAATACTTAATTCACATGTAATTGTATAATCATTCTGGAACATTTGATGAATGAAAATCATGGTATCTTTTCCAAAATAATTGATTTGGATTTCTCAAAAGTGGCAGAGTGAAGATGAAAAACCTCTACAGACTGGAAGAAAGTGAAGACACAGTGTAATAGAAAAAATACATTAGAAGAAAATATAGAGAAATATGAATAACCAAAGTAGTTTTGTTTATCATGTTTGCTAAAGTCTCTTTCTTATTTTTATAAATTAATGTATTAAGCAATAGGGTTCTTACCTTCTACTTCTGGTGGGCAAGTAGGAGCCTTGGAAGCAGCCTGTATTATTTGGGGGACCTTTTGGCTTCCCTGACTAATAACTAACAGGGAGATATTGAGAGGTATCCCATCTGTGGTTCTGGGTTTGGGGTTTTTCTTCAGCAATCTATGGCTTCAAAGAGCAGCATTGTCCACCTCCAAAGATATTTTGGTCTCTCTCTTCTTAATTATATATTTTAATTAGCTAACAAAGAAGTGGGTGACCTTATTTGTATCAGTTGCAAAGATACTGACTGATCTAAGGGGAACTGAGCTGGAAGCCTCATCCTTGCTGTCACAGTACAGGAAAGTTCTATGCAGTCTTCTGGGGAAGAAAAGTCATAAAAATTTTACTTAACGGTGAATGCTCCCTGATTGATACAAAACTGTCAAGCCAATCAAAGTGTATCCACTGGTGCAGTAGTGGGAAATCTGTTATTGGGGCAATCATCTGCTCTTCTGGTTAGAGTGATGCTTGCTTCACAAGAGGAAATCCATGCCTTATACTGAAAACCTAGTCTAAAACTTAAGGCTGAGTAGATCATAGACCCCAAAGGGAAAACTTGTTACTGTTGTTTGACTAAATGGTTATGATGTGCTCAACAAATTGTCTTCTAAAAATGTATAGCATGTTTGTAACCATAGATTAGTGCTGTATTCACAGTTTACCAGAGAAGCGTCTTTTTGCCAAAGGCACTGGGTACTTGGGAGGGTCAGAACTCACCAAAGTGTTGAGCACTCAGCTCTAAATGAGACATATATATCACCCCTCCAAGGCTCAGGGAACATTGTGGATGAAGGGCAAAGAACGGAAGAGCCAGAGGGTAGGAAAGCATACTCTGGGTTACCATTCTCTAAACATGAAGTGACTACCACATTCATGGTCTCATAGAGGCTGCCGTCTGTGGTTAACTTCACAAAACCTGTAAAATATTAAACCAATAACAATTTTGATATTAATGAGGGAGGAGGGCAAAAATTATGTCAAAAGAGAGGAGGGACTAGTTGGAAAGATGAAGGGAGTAAATGGAATAAAGGTAGGGAAGGAGCACAAAGGAAGGTAATAAAAGGGGGTTTTGATCAAATTACAAATGTTCCTGTATGAAAATCCTCAATTAGGCCGGGCGTGGTGGCTCACGCCTTTAATCCCAGCACTTGGGAGGCAGAGGTAGGAGGATTGCTGTGAGTTTGAGGCCACCCTGAGACTACAGAGTGAATTCCAGGTTAGCCTGGGCTAGAGCGAGACCCTACTTCGAAAAAAAAAAAAAAAGAAAATCCTCAATTAGTAAAAGAAAATGAGTTGGATTTCTTTCAGAAAATTCAATGTACTAAGAGTCCATAAGTTGTTAACATTAAGGATATAGTAGAGTATTCTGTATATAATTGCTTATACCTTTTCTCTAAAGTCTCAAATTATTTCAAAATATCTTCTGAAACATAAAGTTAATCTTGCCATTAGATTCATAAAACATTTTAGATCCAGCCAGCTTTTTAGATATATTTTCCATTGTGTTCCCAAGCCTTGAAGATGTCACAGCATATGAAGCTTATATGTCAGACTTTTTCAGGTTCCATAGCATACAGGGATCATCATTTCCAAACAGTTTTCTGAATAATATTGAAACCAGAATGTCTGTATGGAATTCTATGATTAATTGGGATTGTAATTATGAACATCAAATTATCATTGTATACATGAAAAATACAGAAGTGACAAATAATACATATGTCTGTTTTCTTATAATACCACGTGAATGAACTTTCTCCATTTAAGCATGGCCAGAAGAGTGAAATTAATAACTTCTCCATTTAAAAGTATTTACTACTCTGAGCTCGCTTAACCTTGCTTATGACCATGGCAAAGATCTAAGGCAATTACAAGAAATCAGCATTGTGTGCCAAGCACCCTGGCTAGGATCATGGACATCCAGATCGAAGAGAAGACACTGAGGTCCTCCTGTGAGCCGAGTGCTTCAAGATGGAGAAACAGAATCTTGGAGATGAGAATTAATTGGGTCTTCCACTAACTTTTCTAATAAACAGCCAGTCAATGGACATTGCATGCAAATCTTCCAAGAATACAAAGTTGTTTGAGAGTGTGGTCAGTATAGACTAGAGGTAACATGGAAGCAGACCCTTCTCACTTCATGTAAACTTGGAAGAATACCTTGTACATGTTGGTTAAGTGTGTTGTAAACTAATCATCTCTCTCATTTAAGTTATATTTTCATTAAATCATAATATGGGCATGTCAGTTTGTATTTAATATTAAGGGAACAAATCTCTTCCAAAATAGTTCTAAAATTTGGTCTTGGTTTCTTCTTAGATAATCTCTATTATGTTATGACTGTCCTGGCATGCATTTGTTAGTTTATAGAACCTTAAAAGAGGTTTTGAACTTCAAATGTTTCATATTTACTCTGTGCACTTTGATCAATAGGAATGTGATGAATTATGTGAGAGGTTGATAATGCATTGCCCTCCTCTGAAATTCTGCTCTAGCAAAATAATTTAATATACTTTATAAAGATGCAAACGAATATTGGTCCCTAGGAATAAACATGTAGCTGTAATCTAACCGAGATATCATGGGCATAAGATGCTCTGTTAGCCACACTGACCTCCCTCTCTTTGGAGTATTTGATTAGAAAAGTTGACAGCAAAGCCATCTTTGCTACTGGATTATAGAGTCTGACAAAACAGATTCCACGATTCACAACCCCAGCTTTGACATGCTCCAGTGTCACTGAATATCAGTGAATGTTTCCAGATAGTGTTATGGAGCTATCAAAAAGTCCTCAAAGCAAAGTTAATTTTAATTAACATTTTTAAACACACACACACATACACACACATCTACACATCTACACAATGACTACATAAGGGAATGCAAAGTGTATTATGAAATTAAAAAAAAGACAAGGAATTAGAATCTGTGGAAAATCCTGACCAATTATTTTATACTTTGGTATAATTTCCTAGCTCTGAAGAAAACTGAGTGTTTTAGGGATTTTTATTTTTGGTAGATACATTGGTGGAATATTTTAAACTGTTTTGCAGACATCTCTAAGGTCCACATTTTGCATTCTTGTCCTGAAATTCAATCTTGGTTTGTAATGGCATGTAAAGGCGTTTTTTGCAACAGGAGTGTGTAGTGCAGTGCAGTGCAGAGAGTCTTTGAGCCAAAACCTCCCTTCGATGTGCACTTAAATTTTCATTAAAGGAAAGTGGCATTTGAGCTTAGAGAGCTAAGGGGAACTTTGAATTCTACTGTAGAAAATCTGAGTACTAGGAACCAGGACACCAAATTTCACTTTTCCTCATACTGACATTGACTTTCCTCTGGAGTATCAGCCAGTAGTGAGATCTAGTTCAGTTGCATGATTTTTGTAGTTTTTAATTTTTTAAGAAAATTGTTCTTTACTAACCAAAATCCAGAGATACAAATCCAGAGCTTAGGGGGTTTTCATATAGATTTGAGATATTCCTTGGGGTATTTGGGAGCTTAATCACCTTCATATTTTATTTATAAAGCAAATGTTCCATGACATTGAAACATTAAATGAATTATGCTCGGCCATGTGTAATGTATAATTTTCTAAAATCTCTGATTAATTTAATATGGTTGATTTTATATGTGGCCTTGTTGTAATTTAGAACAAGCTATAAATATTTGAAATGCTGTGGAAATGTGGTTTGGAGAATAGTGTTAACACCTGCCTTCCACACTAATTGGGTTATATTGAGCTTTGAATGTACACCAATATATTATTGGGTATTTTTTTATTTTTGTTCCACCTCAATATGCTCATGTAGTGATTGGCTGGATTCTAAGGAGTTCTCATTATTTTCTTTGCTTTTATCTGAAATGAAGTCTGATTTCTGGAGTGTTGGGGCAGCATTTCTTTTTCTGTTTTTTTTTTCCTGTACTTTTCAATTCTTTGCAAAAGCAGAATTGCCATGCCACTTCCCTTGCTGACTTTGCCACTTCTTCCCCACACACCCTCTCTGAGTCAGTGTGAATTTTCCAACCAGGAAAGCCATTAGTACATTGTCCCTCTGAAATCTGTATCTTGACACAAAGTCATCCCATATGTCCCTGGTGACAACTGTTTTGTCACTATGTGGCTCAGAAGATTCATCCTTAGAGTTTCCAGAGTGAAGATGGTCAATCAAGTCTGATCCCTCATCCTGAGGAAAGTGGGTAGGAAGGCAGCCTCAATCCCCACCAAGACACTTTGCTCAGAGCACAATGGCCTGCTCTTTTAACCTCCCACAGCCAGCTTGTCCTTTGGAAGAGGTAGAGGGAAGGTAAAACAGAACATGGGAGAGCTTTTGGCTTTTCTCTAAACACTTTCCAAACCTCACCTATGAGTAATTCAAACCCCATTGAGGCTAACTTCTCTTACCTATGAACAAAGGGTTAGAGTAGCAACTCCCAAGTAGAGCTGTTTAATGAAATAGATAATACAGGTGGGGACAGAACATGTGTGGGCACCCCTGGGACACAGTGTGGGTGTGCTAGTGTTATTATAACTATTGTTTTCCCCCCTCTGGTATTGAATATCCTCATTGTAAATGATTGAGTCATAGTCGAGGAAATAGACTCTATCTCTCAGCAACTTAATAATGAATCCTGTAAGGAAGTTTACAGATCCCAGCTCCTACCTGATCATGATATTATTTGTCTTCTAAATGTTTCCTATAACAATGTTTATGTTTTATGTCGTTACCATAAAAAAGCATAACCAAACAAAACAAAAGGTAGTTGCAAATGCTTAACATTTAGTGAGGGCTGAGGAAGGTTGAACTTCCTTTTCTATACTGCTTTCATTTAGGGTAAAGAAAAGTGTTACATACAATGTTATCTCCACTTGCCTACACTAGACTCACCTGGTCATATCTGCTTTTACAAAGACCTCTGGGTATGAGATAAGAGTTAGATTAAAGTATTTATTTCATGTATAGCCATAGGTTTCCTTTAAATGGTAGTTGAGGGAACTTATAAATAAAGCTAAGGAAGAAATGGTTTGAAAGAATTATATTGGAAAACAATGAAATTAGGAAGCATGAAAATGTGTTTTGTAATTGTTATTATGCATTCCAATGTTTTTCAATGTCTTAATGTTCCAGTGGGAACATGGGAATCAAGACCATCTACAAACTATATAATGTCACCCTGCTCAGACAGAAAGCGGCGGGGCTAGGTGAAAATTTGCATTTACAACTACTCCATAACCTTGCTTGCCTACTCCAGTGAGCAAAGATGTGACCCTTCTCAGAGCCTTCTTGCTGTTAGATTTTATACCACTTATTTGGCAGTTGTCACAAGATATCTAATTTAGTTATTTATCTTACATGTCAAGTCTCTCCAAATAATTATAATCTTAGAATCAGGGGTGATATCTTTCACAATGGCACACTCACCATTCACCATTTAGTACCCAGTGAGTCTTAAGTACATGCTTCTTGATAACAATGCACATGAACAGGGAATAGTTTTGCAAGCCCTTTCTTCTAGGATTTATTTCCCATTGTATTAATCAAGCTCGTTATGCTATTTAAATATGTTGGCATTTAATTTTGTAGCTTGCATGAGGAAGTCTCCTTCATCTGCCACAGAAAATGATGAACCCATTAATTTTTATAACTAGGAAAAACCTATGCAAAACCACTCAGAATTTTCTGTAAATTGTGTGCTAAGATAGACATCTTTTATACTTTAGACAATAGAGACTTTTCCTAAGGTATAGTCCATGAACATGGCTGGGTCTTTGTATAAAGGATTCTTATTTAGATAGACTTTCAATAAGTATGAAATCTGAAATACTGGAACTCTGTCTCCTTGTTCATTGTATTTCTAAGGTAGAATATTTGCAATTTCCTGTAAGGAAGTTCTCCATATGAAGGAGTAAGGTATTCTACCAAAGCTATTGAAAATGCACGGCTGTTTCCAAGTGTATTTTCTACCAGATGCTACTAATACCATGGCCAAGCTGGACCATATATGCCACCATCTTAGCAAAGGAAGTTTCTTCTAGAAGCAGACAGTGCATGTGTGAGAAACATTTAAGAGGCTTCCAAAGTTAAATAGAGACATTGTCACCTGGCAAATTCTAGGTTTGTGGATTATTTTCCAACCTGGATGTGTGGAGGTCCTGGTAACTGAAACAAATACAGGTGGCTCTTGCTGAAAAGGGACATTTTGTTCTTGGGGAATTTTCTGATGAATGAGAGATCACCAATGTGCAAATATTTAGGAAGCACTTGGCATAAACCTTCAGGTTGTTTTGAGACCCTGGAAAATGCGGCCTCCATGAAGTCATTATTTGGTTCTTTTGTCTTTTTTAATTGGCTCTTGTAAAGGAGGGAAGGGGAAAGGAAGGTGACCAATTTTTCAGGGAAGTTACAAAATAATCACTGTATTTGAGTCAAAGCTGCCTTTTGAGATTCTAATAATGAATACATTGCAGATTTTAAAACAGTCTTTCACTGGGTTCCAAATGAGTGAGACTGTTTCCAGGAGACTAGATGGTGACCCTAAGGATCGTTTCTATCCTTCATTATGCTCTGCTTCCATTTTTCCCCTAATATATTAGGCCATAGAAATCATTGCCGTTCTCCACTTATAGCTAAATCCTTAATTTTGAAGGCTCAAGTGCCGATTGTGTTGGCAATTAGCCAATTGCAGGTGCAAAATCTTGAAGGCATTCATAGTGAGGCCTTGGCAGGAATTGCCTTAAAAAACAGAACTCTTGTTGAGCAAGGGGTGCAGAATTTGTGGGGGGACTGGTGTAAAGAATATTAAATGGGTACAAATGACATCCCTGTAAAGAATTCTGAGTGAAGATGAATAGTAAAAAAAAAAAAAAAAACGCTCATCTAAGCATTGACATCTTCTTTCACTAGGCAATAGAGACCCTTCACCCTAAATCCCTTTTAGTGGACTACCCAAAGAACAGTGGGAGACTCTGTGAGAGGTGAGCTTCAGCTCCACATCTGCCTCAAGGAGCTCAGGGCCAGTGGGGCCTTCCATGCCACTCCAGCCATTCAAAAGCAAAGCCAAGCATGTGAGTGAGGAACTAATTCCAGCACAATTTGGCCCTCTGCTTTGTCTCCCACTGCGTACTCTAGTATTCTAGCCTGCTGTTTTCACTTGGGCTTTCTGCCTCTCTGTAATGTCTTTCGTTGCTTTGTGAACTTTAACTGATCTGTCAAGATCCACCTCCAGACCTTGTCTCTTCTAAGAAATGTCACCAGAAATCTGCAGTCAAAAGTAAAAGCTTTGTGTGCCACATTCCTTCAACACTTTGTCCCCCTGGTTTTGCAATTAGGACCTGAATTTGAATGATTTTATCTCATTCATGTGTGTATTCTGTCTCATCTAATCCTGAACTTTGTGGCACTAATTCTTTAACTTAATAACAATGACATAACTGGCTTAGAAACCACTTGGCATAAGAAAAGCTGACTTACTTAATTAAACAAAATATGTAACAACTTAGTATTGAGACTGGGGGCCTTCAGGAATGGAGAGCTGAGTTGTTAGGGAAAATGATCAACTGGAAACAAAGACAAGCCATTTTTAAAACTATGTTCTAGAAAGAAAGATCTCTAATGCTGGATTAATGTACATATAACTGCAAGAACTGTAGTTTCCCGCATTGAGAACTGTAACTGTCAGCTAGACTTTTGAAAAGATTGCTATGTCTTTCTGCAATCCTTCATATGGTTACAAGGGGAGAGAAGTTGATTTGGTCTTTTTGAGGGAGAGGAGTATCTGTTAATGTCAAATAATAATAGAGGCCAGGTTAAAGAAAGAGATACACTATTCCATTTTCATCCACCTGAGAAGAGATTCTTGCTAGCAAGGTGAACACAGATCAGGCACACTCTTGTGCCTTGCTTTTCTAACAGGGCTTGGAGAGTCAACAGATCAAGACTATTGTAGCAAACTGTCTTACACATTTTCTTTTCTTTTTCTCCTTCATTTTCTCCCTTTCTGTCCCTCCTCTCCCTCCTCAGATATTCCCTTTTCAATTCTCTTCTATTCAAAGCAAAGTTTCCCTTAATTTGTTTTCCTAAAAGACGATGAAATAATCAGCTTTTCATAATTTATACTCTAAAGCAAGAAAGAGGGGAAATGAGCTTTTAATTTTTTGACATTATTATCCCAAACCTGTCATTTTTAATACTTAAAAAGAAAGGCTATTTGTGTCAGCTAGTGTAATTATTTGCTCAGCTCCAAACATTTTGTCATTAATTTTGGATTATTCTATAGCAAATTGATATGTTTTTTGTTACCAGCATAACTTGTGTCTGATCCTTCCTCCCGAGATTTCTGTTTGGAATAATTCAAGCCCATTTTAGTCTAAGCAAAGCACAGTTGGGAGAGTAAATATGCAGCAGCCAGAATCACACAATTAAACCATGTGCTAAAAATCCAAACACAGCTCTAATTCATCACTTGGAGTCTCCACCACTGGCTTCTTTCTATATAGGAGGTGTGCCATAAGTTGAGGAGTTATAATGGGACTTCATATCAACTGTATCATTTGGGGTAGTTAAAAGTTTAGATAAATTTGTTAAACCATTATTGTGGTTTTGCATCATATCCCATAAAAGAAAATTACTATATGTGAAATTAAAATGGATCCTTTCTGGTTTTCCATTTCTTTTCTATTTGTGCCTTTAGGGGGTCTTTCAGGACTAGCAGGTAGAATATTATGAGAAAAGATATATTTATTCTACTCATGAGCAGGCCCAATGCTCTTGGCTTAGTTGCCTGTGAATCATCATGTCTTTCCTCCCTTGAAGGATAAATATGGCATTCATTACAAACCATTTAGCCCATTATTCTTTTGTATATCAAATAGGCCCAATTAAGACATTCTTAATGTCTGCATTCTATGTATGGCTAGAAAGAGTTTTAAAATATCCATCACAGCAAATGTCTCAAAATGCTTCATGCATACTGAACACATCACCCTCTTCCCTCCCCAACTAAAGGCAATAATTCATCCAATCATGGAGATTTGTAATCTTATGTTTTCTACTTACCTACTGTTGGGGTCAGGTTTCTAGTTGCTGCGCAGGAAGAACCCAAACAAAAGCGGCTTATGGAGGAATGGATTTATTTGGCTTACGGACTCGAGGGGAGACTCCATTCTGGCAGGGAAGACGATGGCATGAGCAGAGGGCTGGACATCACCTCTGCCACAGCACTGCAAACAGCGGCAGGAAGGTGTGCCAAACTCTGGCAAGGGGAAGCTGGCTTATAACCCCATAAGCCCGCCCCTGACAACACAGCTTCATCGAGGTTGTAAAACCC
>PVHP010050537.1:0-11772 GCA_004024765.1 Zapus hudsonius
ATATATATATATATATATATATATATCATTGCATATAGATATTACATGTAGGAGTTAGATTAGAATAAATATATCTTAGGACATGGTGAATTCACATCTAATCACTTCTCCATTCATATTTGCATAATTTATTTATACCAAATATATGTTGCTTTGGAAAGAAATATAATTAAATGATGGCCATGAACCTTCTTTTCTTTGTGTTTTGCAGTGGATCTTCCTGGTGATTTTCTGGGAACATTTTAAGATTGCTTCCACAGAGGGTGTAGTGACAGTGTGAAAGGCAGAGCTGCCACCCCTTCCAAATGACAGACCTCCTCTTGGCTTCTGAGAGGAAACTTCTTGGAAACAATGAGCTGGTGCTCTGACATGGACAACCTCACACTATCATTTATGCAGAAAGCAATGTCTACAGCAGGAAGAAGCCATGTGCAAAGAGCTAATTACAATTGTGAGGTTGTATTCTTGAGACAATTAGCACATCACGGGGGTGTGTATTTTATAACAAATACCAGATGGTCTGATGTGAGAAGCCTTGCAATTTGAGAAAATGGCAAAAGTCCTAAGAGTGAGAAGCAGTTCTTTAAAGTTTTTTTTTTAAGTATAAGAAACCTTAAGAATAAACAACAACAGAAATTCAAAATAGCAAAACCTAATGGGAGCTTTGTTGCAAGTATGTTCACAGGTGGTAAGAAAAGAAAGATAAGATTCTTGGTTTATCATAACCAATTTATAATATCACATATTCCATATTCAAAGGAGAAAACAACTTAGGAGGAAGCAAGTTTTTTTTTTTTTAATTGAAGTCAGCTTTGCTTCCCAGAGTGCTGAACTGAGTGTTCTTACTGTGCTTTCCAGAGTGCTGAACTGAGTGTTCTTGCTCTGCTTTCCAGAGTGCTGAACTGAGTGTTTTTGCTCTGCTTTCCAGAGTGCTGAACTGGCTCTCCTTGTTCTCTTTTCCATGATGCTGAATTTAGTGTCCTTGCTCTGCTTTCAAGGGTGCTGAAATGAGTGCTCTTGTTCTGCTTTCCATGGTGCTGAATTAAGTGTTCTTTTTAAAGGATTTTTTTTTTTATTAAGGAGAGAGAGAGAGAGAAAACCAGGGCCACCACCTTGTGGATCTGGCTTATGTGGGTACTGGGGAATTGAACTTGGGGCCTTCGGCACTGGAGGCAAGTGCCTTAACCTAGAAGCCATCTCTCCAGCCCCTGAACTGAGTGTTCTTGCTCTACTTTCCAGGGTGCTGAACTGGCTGTCCTTGTTCTGTATTCCAAGGTGCTGAACTTAGTGTCCTTGCTCTGTTTTCCAGGTAGCTGAACTGAGTGTTCTTGCTCTGTTTCCCAGAGTGCTGAACTGAGTGTTCTTGCTCTACTTTCCAGGGTGCTGAATGGAGTGTACCTATTCTGTTTTCTATCAGGATGAACCAAGTGTCCTTGCTTTGTCCAGCCAAGGTTCCTTCTTCTACTCGACTTGCTCTCTCATGGAAAATGTACTGAAGGGGCTTCTTTCCTCTAGACCTCCTGCCTTGCTCTGCCCCCACAATAAACATTTATTTCCTTGTAAGGCTGTATTATTGTACTGCACTAATTGCATTATTATGTGATATGTGTCCTATAATGCTGCTTTTTCCATGAACACATTGAGAGAATTGTGTTTTACCTTTGTAGTAACCAACCTAGCATCATGCAAATAGTTGATCCATCATTAGTGATATTTGTGAAAAAAGGTAAAAGTAATACTATAGAACTTTTTATATGTTACTTTTCTTGCATCTCAATTGGCCTCATTGATTTCTCTGTTTGTAGAGGTATCATTTATGAGGGAATAGTCGGATTGGTAATTGGCTGGTTATGGATTTTGTCAGAATGCTCTGGAGGTAAAGTTTTCCTTGTTGGTTTGCAAGCATGTTTCCTCCCTGAGACCAAGTCCCACTGGGAGAAGAACCATGTTGTCTTTCTCTGTTTATTGCCAGAGGCTTCCAAATCCTATTAAATATTCAGCAACTTCATAGAGCCATTCTCATTGTCACAAGTTATTTATCACCTCTGCACACAAAGCACCTGCCTAGGCACTGCTAGAAATTAACAAGTAATTCTGAGTCCTCCATTACAAGGAAAGGATGTGAGGCAGGGATGTGATCAGAGCCTCACATCTTTTCCTTGTAATGAAGGACTCAGAGGATGGGAAGTCCTACAGACAGAGGAGCAAAGCCAAGTTGAGATAGACAAAGCCTATGCAGACAGAGGGAACAATGAGACATCACAGGACACTTTGCAGAAATGAGTTAACATAAGCTCCTTTAGATGTAAATAAGCAGCATGACTTCAGAAGATACAATGTATAATGCATTGAGGTAGATTAAAACTAGAGACACCCCTCTGAGAGCCCAAATGCATTTAGTGTGATTTGAAATCACCTCACTGAGTGCAGATTTAGACAGGTTGTGGAAAACAACAGAAAAGCATTGGGCTGGAGGGTGGCCTCTCTTAATTGGAACTAATTTTTGCCATGTATTTAGAGTCATGATTGGAGTTAAAAATTGAATATCATCACTGTAACTGTGATGCTTGAATGACTTCATTTGTTACACCCTAGGGTGCACTTTCTCCTTGCTCTGCTGTTTAAGCTAAGATGGAATCTTCCTCACTGGAATGCCCATGTCCAGGAAGTAGTGAGAAGGCTAGCATGATGTGCTGAACCTGAAGGTATGGATAACATAAGCATGGAAGACCTTCCTGCCCTGGGCCCTTCATGAAAGTCACATTAAGACTTAGAGAGGCAGAGTAATGAAACAATCTTTGTAGTTCAATTCTATTATTCACAGATGTTCAAGTAATCAGTCGGCACAAGGCAGACCTGCAAAGGAAAAGACTGAGTATGTTCTGGGGTTAACAGCTGAGGACTTGTTAGGAATGTAAGCTCACAGATAGACCTGATGTGTTAGGGACTGTTGATGTATGCCTGATGGATTCTACAAGTGATCCTAATGGGCACTAAAAATTGGAGAATGTGATCTCGGAGTAGTGACCACAGTGAATTACACACTTGGAATGTCATTTTACAAATCCAGCCTCAGATTCTGATATGAAACACCATTAACTTTGTTTCTGTGAGAAAATGTCTAATTTTTCTTTGAACTAAGGCTATCCCCAGAAGCTTCCATTGCTCAAGGGAGCCATTGGAGAGGGAGTGGAAAAGCAGGAATCATGACCTTCTAAGAAAAGCATAAGCTGTCACACCCAATGGCAATTGCCACTAATAACATAAGAGGCCCAAATTATATGGTCAGTGCATTAACGTGGAGACTGAGAACTTAGATACCTACAGAATGATAAGATTAATAAGAGTGGTGAGTTTTTTTTCTTTAATGTAAAACTTCCAATTAGAGGGTTTTTTTTTTTAATCTGCCTGTGAGTAAAAGGTTTTCGGCAAACCTGAGACTTCCATTAAAAAACAAATTTTCTCCTATCCAAGCAACTGCATGAAAGAGGTTTGACCATGAAAATTGAATAATGCTATGGCCTAAAATTCAAGCTTGAAAGCACAACCCTGTGTAAGCACTATTAAAAGATAGCAAACTCACATAAATACCATGGAGATTTCCTGTGGGTATACTGTGCTAAATGAAGTCAAAGGCTAAATGATTCTAGTCCCCAAAAGCTCACTGTAACTGCAAACCCCACAGTGTATCAGAAAATCAGAAAATGGTGTTTTTTATCTTTTTTTTGAAGTAGGGTCTCCCTGTAGCCTAGGCTTAACTAGAATTCACAATGTACTCTCGGGTGACCTCAAACTCATGGTGATCCTCCTACCTCTGCTTTCCAAGTGCTAAGATGAAATGTATGAGACAGCACAGCTGGAAGAAAATGATGCCTTTTAAAATTTGCCTCTGGAAACTCTTCTGACAGTGTGTGCAGATCCTACAAAGCTCCCAGAGCCTCCCAGAGTCTCCACACAGCCCCAGTGCTTCCTGCAATGAACTTGGACTTGGTAGGTCAGCAGAGGACTCCATCCTGGTTTGCACTGCATACCAGCGGATGACCATTGTAAGGTTCTAGACTGAAAAGGACAATGAAATTTAAACGTGAACCTAAAGTTTCTAAGCCTGATTCTTCTACTGATGGTATAAGAATGTGAGCAGATAATTCTTTCTAAAGTAAAAGCAGAGAGCCTATTTTTAATTTGACATTTTGTAAAATTTCAAAAATAATAGACTCACATTAAGGACAGAAATATGGGATTATTCAAAATATAGGTAAATATACAAGGATACAATTCTGGATTTCTGTGTATGAATTAGATAATGTTTTTGCCTTTTACTGATATCCAGGTAAAACTGAATTGAAAACTGAAAATATTCTTCCATCAAATAATTCATTAACAGCATTTATCCTAATTAAAAATGAAAAGAAAGCTTAGAAACAGATCCATTAAAATGTTGAAAAATGAAAAAATATATAATCAAAGAAGTAAAAACAGGGTGGAAAGATTGCTTAGTGGTTAAGGCATTGGAGTGCAAAGCAGAAGGACCCTAGCTCAATTCCCCAGTATCTATTTAAAGCCAGATACAAAAGGTGCACTTGTGTCTGGAGTTCATTTACAGAGACTGGAGACCCTAGTGTGTCAATTCTCTCTCTCTCTCTCTCTCTCTCTCTCTCTCTCTCTCATAAATAAATAAATAAAATATTAAAAATTTAAAAACATATGCAGAATAGAACTTTGAAGAATCAGTTACAGTGCCAGCTAGGTGGCACTAGCCTCGAGGGCCAGGACAGAGTTCTCAAGCAGGCTGTATATGCTCTGAACCGGCATCCTATATATGGTACTGTTTCTCCTATAGCCCAGATCCACAGGTCCAGGAATCAAGGGGTGGAAATGGGAATGGTACCACCTACCATCACCCCAAGTGACCCATTAGCCAAATTTTTGCTTCCTGTTCCTGCAACCTTAAGCTCTGCTGGCCTAGAAGTCTTGGCTCCAGAAGGGGGAGTGCTTTTGCCAGGAGGCACAGAGCATTCCATTGAACTGGAAGCTAAGACTCCCTCCTTGCCACTTTGGACTCCTGATTCCCTCCTGTCAACAGGCCCAGAAAGGAGTTACAGTGTTAACAGAAGTGATTGATCCAGACTACCAGAGAGAAATTTGACTGCTCCTCCACAATGGAAGCAAGGAAGAGTATGTCTGGAGTGCAGGAGACTCTATAGGGCAGTGTGAAAAATGGCCCAGGTTCATCAGGAATGAAAGTATGGGTCACCCCTCCAGGTAAAGAACCAAGACCTGCTGAGGTGCTTGCTGAAGGTGGAGGACATACAGAATGGGGAATAGAAGAAGGTAGTCACAAATACCAGCTAAGGCCATGGGACCAGTTGCGAAACTTAGGACTATTATTCTCATGAGTGATTCTGTCCTACTTGGTTAAGAATGTTTGTGCCTATCTATGTACATCAACATTAAGATTGTTCTGTATTTCTTTCTTCTATTTCTCTATTGAGTAATTATTATCGATTGAGATTATATCACCAGTTAATTGTTGATGTACTTAGATTTAATTTATTGGATATTAGAGGCTATTTCTCAAGGGACTTTGCCTTGTGTTTGGGGTGGAAAATTGCACATATCAGGTTGTATACAGGATGGTTATCTCATGTTAGTGGAATTATGACATTGTTACTGTCTTCATTTGGAAATTAAATATGATGTAAGGATATCTGGTTTGATATCAAGTTGAAAGGGTGGCCTTTATCTATTTAGGAATTTTTAGACATTCCTCTTGGTTGGGTCTCTGTGGCTGCTTTCAGAAAGTATTGACTGAAGAAGGAAGTCCCTCCTGCAGAGTGATCCCTTCCCCCAGCATGGGTGGCCTTCCCACAGGAGGCTTCATAGAAGGAAGCTCTGAGAGAACAAAACCCCCTTTCCCATCTGGCTGTCTAAGCTGCTTGTTGGTGGTCACTTGCACAGGCATCTATCCTGCTTGGCTGTCCTTCCTCAGCCTTTAATGTCAATTAATTTTCATTAATGGACACAGCTTGTACACTCCATTTTTGTGAACTAGTTATGTTTCCATATGCTATAATTGAGATTTGCTATGTTCATGGTTGTGCAATATTCCATCACATGAATGTACAGCAATGATGATGGACTGGATTGGATCACTATTTTAAGTATTCGAGCACTTTTTAAAGTTTACATGAACAATCACTAAATATGAGAATTTCAGAATTATATAACATCAAATAGTTTTAAAAGTATGCAAAGTTCTATTTTGAGCTAGTATTACACAAGAATTCCTTTATTCATAACCTGACTAAACCTCAGTATTTTTGTCTTTGTAACATTAATTGATCTTGGCAATTGTGAATAGTACTGAATTTTTATGACTAATGATTAGGCATTTTTCATTGGGAAATCTTCCATCGTAAAGCTGCTTTCTCCCATTGCTTGGTTTTGTATAGATTCTATACATAAGACCTTTGCAATTTATTTGAATTGAAAATATTTCTTTTCCTGGTGACTTCCTTATTCTCTTGACACTGTCTGTGAGTAGCATATATTCTTTGTTTTAATTTATCCATTTCATCTCTTTATATTTGGGGATGCTACCAATTTCTTGTATGGTGCCCTTGAAAGGCTATACTCCTGTTTCCTTCCAAAAGCCTCATTGCTTATAGTTCATATTTAGGCCTATAGTTTGTCTATCCAAAGTTAGTATGTTTTCATGGCACATGGCACCCAGCCTCTGTTAACATCCCAACAAAAGTGGTTTCTAGGATATCGGGTTACTCCTTGATGCTGCATTTTCAATCTATTCCTGAGTTTATGGGAGGGGCTAAGATTTAGATACATTGTGTCTTCTAATTCATTTCACTTATTTTTGTTCATAATATTGTCTCATCTTTTGACAAAACTTTCCACATCCTTTGATATGAGGGTAGGATCTCTCTATGTAACCCACGCAGCCTCAGGCTGCTGAATATTGGGATAGTTGGTGTACAATACAATGTTCAGCTATATTAAATAAATGCTTTATGGCACCACTTGTATTTGTTTCTTTATTTTTTTCAAAAAATATTACCACTTCCAAACAATACTAATTTACTTTTCGGCGAGCAATATTTGTTGTGAGTGTTATTTGTTAACTCTGGTAATTTCTAGATTATTTTAGATTTCATACCTGCAAAACAATGGCATTCACAAGGACAATGTGTTTTCCTTTCTGATGCTTATTACTCTGGTAATCATGAAGATCTCCATTCAGTACTAAGCACTGCATAGAGCAGACATTGTTTTGGAGCAAAACCTTTCAATAATTCCTCTGTTATATTCATATGAGTCATTACCCCAGATTAAGGAAGTTGACTTTTATTTTTTAATTAGCTAAAGATATTTATTATGATTTCATACTACTAAATTCAACTAATGCTTTGCAATGTTTGCAAGTTTTCGGGCCTGCAATGAAACAAAGTTAAAGTCAAATTTAACTAAATGTATGCATTTTTGAGATTGTAAAAGTAAAACTTATCCTCTTTGATCTATATCTCCCAGCAGCCTGGAAAACTGGTGCTATTTATTTCCAGGCAGATTCCTTGAATAATGTAAAATGTGCCTGGGCATTGTATCCACCACAGTGATTTAATTCTCGTAACTGAAGGATTACAATGCTCAGTGCTGGGGCTTCGGGTCTACAGCACCTCACTAACTTGGTTTTCATAGGAAAAAAAGCTAAACTTTATTACAGGAAATTTAACTAAAAATCAAAAGCAGATCTATCTATGCATGGCTTTCACTTGATCTTTTTTGGAGCCAAATAAACAAAATATATGATGTGTGGAGATAACCCTAGGAGTGTAATCAATGGCTTACTGATTGGCTAAGAGATCTGCTCAGTGGCAAGAAACCCTTAAATGTAACTGGGATCCATGGCGAAATCCTATGGGGACCAAGAATGTGGGCTCCAAGGGGAAAGTCGCACTATCAGAGACCTACAGAGAGGTTAAACCCATTAGGAGCTAGCCAAAATAGCAATGTGTGTCTCATTTAACCTATACTGATCTTACTATCCAATGGAGATTCTGTTTGTATTTTTCAGAAGGCAGTGAGAGCCATGGACAATCCAAATCCACCAACAAGACATGGGATGATGGCTGACATCCTGACAGGAGATTAACCACCCCTGGCCTTCACACAAAGCCCAAATGAAACCTATGAGAAAGTGACAAGACAAATAAGAAACTAATCACCACGGCAAGACAGATAACCAATGAAAGGCCAATGGACACAGATACCAATGATACCCATCACAACCTAGGGCAAAGGTCCAGAGATACTTAAGATCTCAACAACAAAGAAGACTTAAAACTCACCCACCAAGACTCAGGGAACAGAGTGGAAGAGGGAGCAGAAAAATTGTAAGAGCCATGGTGGGGGAGAATATCCAGAGACATTGCCCCCTCAACAACAATACACAAAGGGAAAAGAAAAAGAAAAAATTGTCTACCTCAGTTCATAACCCCCTAACCTATGGACAGATCCACTATGCACACCAAGGAGGGACCCCAGTGGGTAGGGGACAGAGAGGAGAGAAATGGGAACACCATTACAAGATTTGCTCAATGTATATACTTATTTATATAAAGATATTAAAATATATTTTTATTTATTTCTTTGCAATCAGAGAGAAACAGACACACATTATACATACATACATACATACATACATACATACATACATACATACATACATATATACATATATGGTATGTATGAGAGAGAGACAGAGACAGAGAAGCAGAGAGAGAGAGAGAGAGAGAGAGAGAGAGAGAGAGAGAGAGAGAGAGAGAGAGAGAGAGAATGGTAACACCAGGGCCAAAACTAGGGTCATTAGGTTTTGCAGGCAAGTACCTTAACCACTTAACCATATCTCTAGCCCCATGTATGACTTTTTAAAACAGTTGATTTAAATAAATTTTTTGTAAACAAATATGAGCTAAATTCATTATTGCTTGCATATTTGGGATTATTTCTTGAAAGTAGTTAAAGAGTTCATGCTCAGGTAGACTTGCTACATTGATTATAAGAGTGCAGGTACTTTCATCTTTCGTGAAAGTTAGTGACTTGAATGCCAAGGAACTTTCAATTTGCTGTGACTTCAGCCTAGCAATTTTCAGAATTACGTTGGTCTGATGCCAGCTTCCAAATGCTTGCTTAAGTGTCAGACTTTCCTATTCAGCAACACTGAGTGAAAAGTATCATTTGGTAATAGATTTCAGATCGAAGGGAGAGTGGAAGTTTTTTTTAAAGAAAACCTGATTCCTTTATGTTTTTCTTATTTTATAGACTAAAAAAGTACTTGTGAAACCAAAAGATGTCTTTAGAAAAGCCTTTTTGAACATTTTCAGACAATTCAGCCAACTGATAGGAATGAGGTGTATTTTACAAAATTCTATAAAATAGTACATGAGAAAAATCTATATTTTCAGCTGCAAAACTTGAGGATACTGTAGACTAATAATGTCATGCTTGCTCACTATCACCACAGACCCAGGACAGGAGATTTACTCCCTGCTCAGGCTGCAGCCACAACAAACGGAGGCATGTACTGGACACTATCCCCCCCAACTCTCTCTCTCTCCCTCTCCTTACAAATAAATGAAAATAAAACCATTTAAAGACAAATGGCATCAAGTGTTAATTTTTGCGGTTTACATGACCAGTGACTTTCCAACGATCCATGTATTAATGACTTGGTACCTAAGTTGGCACGATAGGGAGGGGCAGGACCTTGGGAAGAGGGGTCTAGTAGCAGTACTTTGGTTATTAGTAGTCTAAGGGGAGAGTAGCTTGCAAGCCACATTCTCTTTCCTATGCACAAAGAGAACAGAAAACTCCCCCACACTTTCCCAAGTTCCCTTGCTTATCCAGTACCTCACCATAGGCACAGAGCAAGGGAGCTGCCTGACAGTGGACTAGAACTAGAAAATCAGTGAAGTAAATAAACCTTTCCTCTCCTAAATAAGCATGGCTCATATCCAGGGACACACTTCCTCCAAAAAGGTTTGACCTCCTAAAGGTTCCACAACCTTCCTGAGCCTCTGGAGATCAAGTATTCAAACAAAAGAACCCAGAGGCACAAATCAACACACTTGGTATGCAGGATACCCGAGAGCTAAGAGTATAGTAGGGTGTGGAGTGAAAAGTCTAGCCAGTAAGAAGGTGGGCATTTTCAGTCTCCCTCTCTGTGTGTAATCCTTTCCTCCTGGGGTCTTAAGAGGAAAAGGACCTGTTGGATAAGAGATGGGATATAGAAATGTGTAACATTTATGCCCTAATCATATTCAAATACTTAGCGTCTTTAGAATTGTGCATTCTATTTTCACTCAACCTCTACCATCTGCAATGTATAAGCATTGTTTTGGAATGTTCTTTCCACATTTTATTCAGATTCACAAACCCTTTTCTTTTTTCAAACATAAATTGTATGAAACTTTCTCTGGGAAGTCACCAGGAATAGTTTCCAGTTTCTCCACTCCCTGTACAGAGCTGTCATAGGCGTCTAACTTGTATTTATCTCATTTTTTACAACCTGTTGCAGCTTCGGGTTCCTTGATGACTGGAGCATCTTGTGCGCATCTCATATTCTCACATCCAAAACCAGTGCTTCAAAGTACTGCAGATTGGATTGACTATATTCTTAATAGTTGAGAATATTAAAGTGAAAATCTAAAGAAAGAGCAAATGAGTTGATTGAATGCTTCAGTGGGATTTTCTAAATTCAATTTCTATGCATAGAAATGCAATCAGGGATTTGGAGAGAGGCAAGTAGAAGACTTCATAAACTGAACACTTTGTTAACATCTACGCTGTGATTTAATTTTAAAGCCGATTTTCACTCCTCCTTTACACACAGGTCATATGGATATATTTTCTTTTTACTGTATATGCCTAAAAGTTTAGACTGCATATTTTTGTTCATGCTTTCCATTAAATATTTCTGTAAACATGAAGGAAATTTGAGAGTGTCTTACAAGCCTCATATCCATATTTCTTGGGTAATCTACTTGCCCATAAGTGAATATCATTTATATTTCATGCAGGTAAAACACTGAAACTTTTGTATAAAGTTCTACTCAGTGTTATTCATAGACATCTGTTGTGTCACTGTGAAGGACACATAAGTACCATCTATTTCTGTTTCTTCTCTTCTCTACCAGAGATGGACTCCCAGGTGAAGACTATTTTCATAACATATTTACAGCCCATACTGGGCCTGGGATTACTGAATATATTAAGTGAATATATTAAAGATTTGTTAAATCTTTTTGTTAAATTTACTGTGACATGAATCCCAAGTAAAATACACTATGTGATTATATGATGAGCAAGTCATTATTTTTCTTTGCAACTCTTGATTATTTTGTGTTTAAATAAATTTTATTGAATGAAAATTCCATTAGTGACTTTTCATTTTTAATCTTTTGAATCTTGAATCTTTCCTCTCAACTATAATAATATGCCTTTGCTTTTTATTCCAAAAGCAAAGCAAGAGCATAGTGATTTTCTCATCACAGTATTATCTGAAGAATCATTGTGAGTTTCAAAAAATTTCCTTTTAAACTGACAAGCAGTAGATGTGTATGTGTGTTCCTATCCTGAAATTCAATGGTCAACATGGTAGGAGTAAGATGAGCCAGGAGTAAGATGGGGTACCTTTTGGAAAGCAAATAAATCATGAGAAGTCTACCCTCTTGAATGAGACAAATCTTCCTTTAAGAGATG
>PVHP010050538.1:0-11763 GCA_004024765.1 Zapus hudsonius
TGGACACAAATCTCTTGGCATATCTGTTGGGGATTTTCTCGATTCGGTTAATTAAGGTGGGAAGAAACCCCACCTGACTGTGGGCCATACCTCCCCATCCCATGGGCCGGGGGACCTTGACTGTATGTGTAGAATCAAGCATCTCTTCTCTTCCTCCCTGCTGATGTGACAATGTGAGATCATTTTCCTTTTCCCGCCATGCTTTCCTCACCAGAATTAAACTCCCCCTCCGTATTGTAAGCCTTTTCTATCCATGACTTACTTCGGTCATGTGCTTTGTCCCAGCAATGAGAAAATGACTGAGAATTAGCTTTGTGACCGGTAACCCATGAGTTCTGTATGCTCCGGGCTTTCAGTTGGAGAATGGGTGAAAACGAGCCTTCTTCCCTATAAAACTCGGTGATTATGCTTTATTCTAGGGGGACACATTTCCCTATCGGAGGCAGAGTCCTTGGTCAGCTCTGAACTCAGGCACACTTACATGACCCTGGGCAATCTGTGTAAGTTCCTTGATGTTGTTTCTTCGTGTGGACATGGCTATTACCATTTCAGAAGTCTCTGTGCAGAGATCGTGAGTTTCCACAGCAGACATAACCCTCAGTATTACTTGTCATCCCTACCGTTCAGTCAGACCCTGAGACATAACAATTGGCCTCCTTGGTCTCCCAGGTTCTTAACTGCTCATGGAAGGTTAGCTCCCCACACGTAGCCCATACAACCATCGATCCTTCACTTTGATGGACCAAAATCACCTCTGGAAGCAGCAACTTTCAGTCCCCATTCCTGTGGTCTTGCTCCCCAAATCCAATGGAGCCCTCCCTCATTATAAAATTCTTCCTAGCAAAGATAACAATGGTGTGTCCCCATTTTTAAGAAGTGTTCTTGAACTGATCAAAGCGCCTGCTAGCCGAAGATTGCCTGTCCCCTGTCATTTTTTTAATCTTGTAAAAGTGACCACTTTCAGACAGCGCCCAGAATGCTGAATACTGAAACTCATTTCCTTGAACTCCATTTAACTAGGCCACAGAATCGTTCTGAGAGAATCATTTAAATTAATATGTGGCATTACAGTATTAAAGGGAATGAAATTTCCCCTTAATTCCCAATTTCAGAGTTTCTCGAGACCTCTGTTCTGGGTTCTGACCCCCTGATTGCGCTCAGCGGAGCTGCTGACAGGACGCACACATTCTGAAATCACATTGGCAGGCCCTGGATTTCTAAGGACTTGCATAGAGGGACATATTTATTTTATTTTGGTTTTTTTTTTCCACCCCCATGGTGGTTCAGTCAGCTGCTTCATGAGTAAACCCTGGCTGACTGTAGAAAATTCTAGAAGAAAGCAAAATCAAAGGCTGAAGTAGGAGGCATAAGCCCTTGTGTGAACAATAATTCATCCCATGCTGGGTTAGTGCCGGACCGGACAGCTTGCAGGAAGATTTAGATGACAATCACAAAAATTAACAAACGGCCAGATAAGTAACAGAAGGGAAAAACGGAGCATATGTTGCTCGTTTGAAATGTAGTTTCATTAAAAAGTCTTTTCCATTGCACCCTTAAACAGTCTGTTCCCACCGAACACACATTGGCCACCAAAAGGCTGTTCTCTCCACTTGCTTTCTTAGTTGTAAGCCAAGCCTGTCAAAATAAGAACACAGCTGCTCATGACAATATAAATTTGTCAGCTTGTCTTTGGAGGTAAAAGAACGCAGGGGAAGCAGGCTGCTTCCCACCACTGCCTGACAACCTCTGGTTGTTTGTAGGCAGTCGACACTGATCAATAAACATCTGTTGGAAGGAGCAGAGTGGGTCTTTATGACTCATTATGTTTTATTAGGAATTGGTTTTGTCTTCAAGGGAAGGGGAAAAAATCTTGTGTAATTAAAGAATAGTATCTTCTGCTCTCATATTTTTCCCCCTTAAAGACCTCGATTCTGTTAAAGTCCTTATTTACAGTACATTTATCTGTATTTAAGTGTAACCACGTCTCCTTGAAAGCCATCTGTTCAGAAAGACCATCGTTTGGGTCCTCCCAGAGAAACTTGGCAGAGAGGCTGTGAGTGGGATGTCAGAGGAGGATTGTAGCTAAGAGGAGATCCACGAGACTTACAGCACGTGAAGGATGCTGGGAAACCAGGAAAGGGCACTCAGTTCCATTTTGGGTTGAATAGGAAATGTGTGTTTCCAAAGGACAATCTTGGAAAATTTTTAAAAAATTATTTATTGGGGAGAGAGAAGGGGGAGAGGGGAGGGAGCAACTAGGGCCTCTTATGGCTGCAAATGACCTCCAGATGCATGCAGCACTTTCTGTGTCTGGATTTACGTGGGTACTGGGGAACCGATCCTGAACCTGAAGGCTTTGTAAGCTAGCACCTTTGACCGCTGAGCCTTCTCTCCAGCCCTGGAAGTTGTTTTACCAGATGTAGCGTTGGCCTGGAGAGATGGCTCAGCTGTTCAGTGCACTTCCTGAGGGCCTCATGGGGGCCTGAGAATACCAGAGTTAGAATCTCCAGACGATTATTAAAGAGCTGGAACATGGGCGCACAAGCTTGTAAAGCCAGTCCCTAAGGGGAGCAGGGACCAGAGACTCTGGCTCTGCAAGCGCTGGGGTCAGTAAAGAGACTCTGGTTCATAACAAGCCTGGGGAGAGGAAAGAATGGAACATATGGGGACACACTACACACACCACACACACACCACATACACACCACACACACGCACACACACACATACACACACACACCACACACACACCACACACACACCACACATACACACACCACACACATACCACACATACACCCTACACACATACACACACCACACACACACACCACACACACACCCTACACACATACACACCACACACACACACTACACACACCATACACATACCACATACACACACACACACACACACACACACCAATAAAGAAATAAATTGATAAGTAAATAATAAGGACAGTGGTAGCTGAAACTCTGAAGGCCAGTTAACTTCAGTGATCTTTCCTTGGGCTTCTTAGAGGTGATTAAAGTGGTATCTTAGCGTCACACATAGAGGACATTTTGCCTTTTGACTTTCCAGGAAAAGTCTCATTTTTGAGGGGCTGCTGGCAGTACTAGTCCAAGTGAGGATGCTGTGGTTTTAGGAGGCACCTGCCCAGCACCATGAGTTTCCTGCTGAGGGAAATGCACTTAGGTGAACTGAACGAAATGTACTTTAATACCCACAAGTACACAGACAAAGCATAAAGTAGCTGGTAATGGCCCCAAATTTATTCAAAACACAGTAACTAATTCTCATCAGTTTGCACATTTATTTAACCAGAGCTTTGGAGAAAGGGAAAAGTAAACACTTGAGAAGGAACAGAGAGTGCGTGAAACTCAAGCACCTGGATGAATGAAACACTAGCCTTTACCTTTCTACTAAGTGCAAATATAAGTCTACAAGTAAAGGAGATTATTTAGGGGCAAAACTATTTTGTAGGACCAGAAGCTTTCTTTGGCAAACATCGGTAAGGAATTTCTCCTGAGGATGGTCATCGCATAGGTTGAGTCAAATGTGATTATTTTAAAATTTGAATAATCAAATGAAGATTGCAACAGGCAAACTATTGTGACGTGTTCTTGGACACAATCGGCATGATTAGAACAGACCAGGGCTCTGTGGATTTCCAGCAAAAGACGTGTAGTGGAGGATGGTGGTTCATACCATAGTGATGAACAGTTATACACAGAAGGGGATGTATTTTTCAGAGATGCCTAGCTAGAAAAATTGCTATGAATAACAGACTAAAGAACATCAGCCCCCTCCCCCAAGGCTCAAGAACCTTGTGGAGGAGGGGGCTGAAATAACACAAGAACAGGAGGATGGCAGGAAAGACAGAAAACACTGTCTTACACTCATGAACTCACAGCAGCTGTGAGTTCCCGCACAAGGCTGAGCTTGTCAGGACTTCACAGAGACCCCAGACCTCCCAGAGTAGCTCATGACGGTCCCTGGTTGCCAGGAGAGGGGAGTCAGGTTCATCAGGGGTGTGTAGCCACTGGGAAGTGGGAAGTTACCCATTCTACAGTAACCTCCCTTCCACCTGTGATCGTGCAAGCCACTTTATCTGGATTGGTTTAAATAAAGAAAAGAAAGAAAGAAATGAAAATTAAGGAAGGCTGTGAGTGAAGATGGGGATTTATGGCAAAGAAGGATGGTAATGGATAAGGGAAGAAATGAGAGGGTAATTTGTGAGACTAAGATCAAAATACAGGGGCTGGAGAAGCAGTTCAGCACAGAAAGCACTTGCTTGCAAAGCCTAACAACCCAGGTTCGATTCCCCACTACCCACATAAAGCCAGGTGCACAAAGTGGTGTAAGCATCTGGAGTTTGCAGTGGAGAGAGGCCCTGGAACACTCATTCTGTCTCTTTCTGTTTGCACATCAAGATATTTAAAAATACGTGATGAAATCAATATGCATGTTTGAAAATGCAAAAACAGACAAAAAAAGGTTTTTTTTTTAAAGAAAGTGATGCATTTGTGCAAAAAGCACAAAACTTGGCTTCCTCCCCCAAGTCATTGCTCTCTGCTCGGTCTACATACTCTCATTGAGCAGGACACTGGCCTGTGGATTCGTGGCCAGGTTAAAATTAGGATCCCTTGGGGAAGACTATGGGAAGGGCATCATTCTAAACCTGTTTCTTGCACATGCACAGACCTCCTTGGCATCTTCAAGGCTCTGAGAAATCGAGTTGTAAGTGAACGCCTTCTACTCTGTTAAATTCCAGCATCTCCCAACCTCCACACAAGCCCGTTGTTAGCAGCAAGAGTGCTGGGAAAACTCGTGGTGGCCACTGGTGACCTCCAGAGTGGTCCCTGGGGCCTTCGTGGGGAGCAGAGGATGAGTACCCCCCCTCCCAGACACTTTCTGGTTCTCCTTTAGGAAGTTAGAGATGTGAGGTTTGAAACCACAGAGTCCCTGCTAGGAGTCCCCAGAGCTGTCCACATCTGGCTTTTGGAATCAGGAGTCATGGTAGATAAGCTTCCTCCAAAAAATAGGTTGAAGGCACGACTCCCATCCCCTCTTCTTTCCTTCCTTCCCTTTTTCTTTAGCCCTTTTTTAAAAATGTGTGTGTGTTTAGTCTCCAGCCATATCACCCTGAATACACCAAATCTCATTAAAATACATGTGTGTATATACGTACATACATCCTTATACATAATTATACATACATATATACATATATTCACCTCCTTAAAACACTCTAGAAAGATAAAGGGTACTTTTCCTTTCTTCAGAGGCCTTCCAAATTGCTCAGGGGGCAAAAATTCCAACCTACTACTGATGTTTGGATTAACGTTTGAGTATTCAGTTCTGTGTTGGTTGAAAACGAGACACTTCACATACCACGAGAGAGAATACCATAGATCCTGTCTTGCAGACATCCTCCCAGTTTATTCTTTATTTCCCTTTTCTTGGTTTTGCTCTCTCCTTTCACTGCTCCCAACACCAGGCTTGCATATTTATTTGCAAGTAGAACAATAGAACAGAGGTGGACAGAAAAAATGGCCATGCCAGGGCTCCAGCTGCTGCAAAGGAACTCCAGATGCATGTGCCACTTGGTGCATCTGGCTTTACGTGGGTGTTGGGGACTCAACCCAGGTCATTAGGCTTTGCAGGTAAGCGCCTTAACCACTGCGCCATCTCTCCAGCCCCCTGCCTTTTTTTTTCATTCAATCTTTTCTCCTCCACCTCACCCACAAATCAGTTATGGTCCCTGAAAGTTCCACGCCCTGTTCGCAGAACCCTCTGGATACACAGTGCTGCTTCGCCAAGCAGGGAAGAAACGCTTATGGGAAGTTGGTTTCTTCTTAGTCTGAGTCACATCCCCACTAATTGTTTTCAAATGACATATTTTATACTTCACTCTGTCAAGGGTGTTGTTTCGATAAACAGGCATTCGTGCCTGTATTCACGTTGAGATCCAGGATAGCTATATGTGGGTTGTGCTCTTTAGATCCTGTTTTATAGGTTCCTGGACACAGTGAAAATGGGAATGAAATCCAGTCCACATTCTCCTTAACCTGTAAATCTGGGTGGGATGGGAAGGAAAACAGAATACATAATCTCCTAGGAGACATCAGTGGCTTTATGCGCAAAACAAGAGAGTTCTTGTGATGGTTAAGTTTTGATGTCAACTTGACCTTTCAAGTTATGTTGGGTGGGTCTCTCAGGATGTTCACAGGAAGGCAGCCTCTCAGTAGGGGGCAGGATGTAAGGAAGCTCAAAGGAGCTAGAAATAAACATCCTTTCCTCTGTGGGCTGTGCAGGAAGGAAATTCCAGAGACTCAGGAAGCCATTAAGTCTGGGGAAGGGTTGCAAGACCCCACCCTAAGACTATATAAAAGAGAAGAAATTCTCTTTGGCTCCTGCCTGTTTGCTGTTCTGTGTGTGGTGTTGCTGATGGGTTTTTCTCTCTGCTTGGACCTGTGAAAGAGGACCAGCCTATTTCACTTTTATGGGACTTGCTCTGGCTCTGTAGCTACAAATAAATCCTTTCCTCCCAAAAACTGTGCCTGGTTTGGAGATTCATCCCAGTGGCGTGTGGCTGACTGCGACAGTTGTATAGACCATATTTATCCAAGTTGAGAACTTGCAGTTCTTCTGGACTTCTTCATACACTTTTGCCCATGGTGGTTTTTCCCTGAGGGTCTCAGATCTCCAATTGCGTGGAGGTTCCCTTCTTCCATCCAGAAAGGCCTCAGACACAGCCACACTTCCCAGCAGGCTCCTTCCTCGCTCTTGCTCGTCTGTTCTCTGAGCAACCAGCTTAATTTGTTCTTTCTCGCTTGATAGAGCAGAGAGGAGGAAATGAGAAGGGGAGACCAACTTCCTCTCCACTGGTCAGGTTTCATTTGCCGATAAAAGAATTTTAAATATTTATAGTTCGTTTCAAATATCAATTTTAATATAAATTTAGTTTTAAGCATAAGAACCATGCAGGCTGGAAGTTGGGCTTAATTAATCGTCTTTAAGAAGTCCCTTTGAAGGGTCCCTTAGAAGAGCCACTGTTTTCTTAGGAACCTATGCCTAGGTTAGGAGTGACAGGGATTTGCTCTTTGTGTATGTGGGGTGGGAGGAAGTTGGTTATGTGGTGTTGGGATATGTTAATGCAAGAAGAGATTTTGTTTTCTAGCTATAAAACCACAATTTAGGAAGGGACAAAAGGATTCAAGTTGAGCAATTTAAAAAATGCCTTTTGGGGCTGGAGAGATTGCTCAGTGGTTAAGGCACTTGTCTCCAGTGCCTAAGGCCCCTGGTTCAATTCCCCAGGACCCATATAGGCCAGAGCCACAAGGTGGTGGCCCTGGTGCTTTCTCTCCCTCTCTCTCTCTATCTCTCTCCCTCTCTCTCTCTCTCTCTTCTGTATCTCTCTGCTTGAAAATGAATAAATAAAATATTTTTAAAAATGCCTTTCATCTCTTAAGAAATAGTCTCTTAAGCACAAGCATAGACCAAACAGGGAAATATCTGGATAGCTTTACAGGATGTGCTATATAATAGTACATAATCTTATGTATATTCATGTGTGCTCTGGACATCTCCTGAATGGAGACTACATTACCTGAACACATATCATTCACACTGTATGACAATCTGTACCTTCCACAGTGAAGAAACAATGTCTTTATGAAAACGCATGCTATAGAATTGGATCATAGGAGAAGCGTTATTTTAAGCTTTTTACTTGGCTTCTACAATTGGATATTTTCTAAAAGTTAAAATAAATACAGGACAAGGTCACATTTCTTTCTTTCTTTTTTTCTTTTCTTTCTTCTTTTTTTTTTTTTTAAATCAGGGAGAACAGTTTTCTCCTGAGTAAGAGTTTGCGCTGTAATGATTTTATTCCTAATGATAGTTTGATTTATGGAACTGAGGTTGCATGCTTTCCTTTCAAATTCATGGTCCAGCAGATGTCATGCTGAGCTTAAGGTGCAGAACCTAATGGTATTACCATTTCAGGTGTGGTATTGATTTGTGTAACAACAATGAAAATGCACCTGCTGTCTAAAAATAATAGCAGTGAATAATTATACAGTGTGGTGTTTTTTTTCCTACTTACGTCCTGCAAAATCAAGGTGTACATTCAATATCCAACTTCATACCTCTAAACTGATATTTTCAATGGGAAAAGATAGGTATATGTGTCTTCCCTTATAATTTCACTCAAAAAATATTCTGTATTTGAGCATGGTTAATTATCTTTGGTTCTTTGTTTTGTACAGTTTGTCTGGGGGCATGGTAGCAAAGGAGATAGAAATTGACTAGACAGTTTAGGGTGACAGGACCCCACAAATAAACAGTTTTTTTTTTCCTTTGACTAAAAGTGGGAAATGTCAGTAAGCCTTCAATGAGGATCTGGATTTTTTTTCCTTATCTCTGGAATGTCACACCCTCCAGGAAAGATGAAATTTACACACTTTTTATGTGACAGAAAACCCCCCATCCCTACTTAAGATTTCTGGAAATATTACACCGTTTTACAGAAACCTATGAAACTGATCTTTCTTTTTTGGAGATCTGTGGTACTTCCCATCCCCCTCCCGCACGCACACCTGAGTCTGAAGGTGGGCTTCTCAAAACCCCTATCATCTCCCTGGGCAAGAGATCCGCCTTGCTTCCTTCTTTTAGGTTCTGGCACTAGGCACCCCTCCCCTTATCTCCCTCCCAAAGCTTTAAGCTGTAATAAAACCTTTATGCACCTTATCCTCTCATCTCTGGATTTCGTTCTGTGAATTCATAGGATAAGGATCCGAGAACATCCCCAAATTATTGGTGTTTATCGGTACATTGGTAAAGGAACCCCCAAATTCCTGTATCAGCATGTTTTAAATAATTTCTCCCTAAGCACATAAGGGACTTTTATACCAATTGATAATACTTTCCCCCAATCCCAAGAAGTAGTCTTCCAGGTGAAGTCTATAATTCCCATTAGTTTTATAAATCATTATTTTCATTTCATTCAAATCATTTCATCCAAAAATGAAAAAATTTTCATTTCATCACACGTGGTAATTAAAGGGCGCCTGCTTTATCCACTGACGTGTGTTGTATATATCTGAAGATTCATGGATAAGGAATATTGACCTATGTAGCCCACAATTCATAGAAAACGTGTTAGGACACCAGGCATGTTATATCTGAGCTATAGCCAAATTTGAGTGTCCCTTTTTCATACCTCTACGCAAAGGAAATTTTCAGAGTCTAAAATAAAACGTTCAATCAATGCATTTGAGCCTTACTTCTAAGATGCAGAGTAGTGATAATCGAATTGACCAAAAATGAAAATAAAGTTATTGAAGACAAAGGAAAAAACACAGCTCACATTTTATGATGGGTTACCTTGCTTGCACATTGTTTTACTTTTCCAAACGTTCCAAACAGAACCTTGGCAATCGCTGAATTAAAAATCTTTTTGGTGGCCCACATTTGTTCCCTCTTTAACCAGCTGTGCTTCTGTTGTATAAAGAACTTGCTTGACTGGGGGTTGTGCCAACAGACAGCAAACTGTTATGATAAAAAAAAATGTGATGTTTTAGTGACAGGCGTCTGTTTACCAATTCACATCCAACGTTTTAAATTGTATTCCCTTAATTTGCTGCCTGTGTCCCCATGGTAACTTTATTCATTCATTTATGCACAGAATATTTTTAGAATGAGCCATGTCCTCCAAATTACGTTTAAGTTTATGGGAAGAGAATTGATAGTAGAGTCAAAGAGATCGAGCTCTGATATTGGAGGTCTACCTTTTATTCACTGAAGACTTTCTATAAAATCACTTCGTTTTTTTAACCTTGAACTCGGTGACTGAAATTTTAGAAATAAGTTGAATTACAAATACGAACATATAAATATAAAACTTGGATGCTTGAAATATGGCAGGTGTCAATGAAAGCCATGCTCCTACCATTCCTATCTGAAAAAATGACATTTGGGTACTAATCCTATGAACAGTCTCTCTCTCTCTCTTTCTCTCTCTCTCTCTCTCTCTCTCTCTCTCTCTCTCTCTCTCTCTCTCTGTTTTTTTCTATCCCTGATGTAACTCAAAACAGTAAGGCAATTTAAGGAACTAACTATACTAATATTTAGCCCGTAGAATTCAGAATTGAACTTTGAACTTGGGGTGTGGTGAGAATTCAATTTCAATCTAAACCCATAAGTCATTCACTACTAACAATACCTTGCCTTTCATAGGATCTCACTTATTAGAGAAAAATTATGGACAACATTGAATCCTGTGCAAAATGTAGCAATGCATCTCAGAAACAATGGAAATATCTAGATGTTTTAGTATTCTTTCCTTTTTGGGGGATCCACGTGCCCATGTATAATTTTGTGTTCTTGGACTCACAAAGATATATGTGAAAATTGTATTTCATTGGAATTCAGTTTTCAAATAAAACTTGAAAGGAAAATGAAATTGTACTGAACAAATAGTTCCTATTTTCCGTAGCTTTAATTCCAAGGTTAGAGATGTTCACATTTAAGTAACAATGGAGATGAACAAAGCCCTAGAACACTGTAGTTCACAATTGTCATTTCGGAAGTCATTTTCTGTCTTTTTTCCCCCCACCTAGGAACATAATAATTCTTATTTCCAACAGACCCTCAGGTCACATAAAGGCTTTCTTTCTTCTCCGGCACTTTCTGCTTTTCAGAACTTTTGCTTGACAGATTTAGCTAAAATAAATTAAGGTTACCATGGAAAGTATACATTGTGTTTTGTTTTAACTGTTATAACAAACTCTTAAGAATAAGATGATGAAAAAAGACCATATTAAGTATTTCCTAAGAGTTCCAGCTATAACAGTATTTTTATTCAAAAACAGAAGGCTAATTCCATTCCCTGTCTGTCTGTCTGTCTGTCTGTTTGTTTGTTTGTTTGTTTTTCGAGGCTGACCTGGAATTCACTATGTAGTCTCAGGGTGGCTTCAAACTCATGGCGATTCTCCTACCTCTGCCACCCAAGTAATATTCCTTTTATATGATTTGGCTGTGTGGGTTTGCTTTCTGGATGAAGATTTGAATGTTCAAATCCCTTTATTCCAGATGTGGCCAGGACAGCTACATGAAATATGTTGGTTCCAAACAGCTTGTGATGATGGAGGACCTCTAAAATGTCATTTTTTAAAAAATCTAATGAATTCATTCATTTTGTGGAATGAGAAGGCTAGCAAGAGCTAACTTTTTAAAAAAATAATTTATTTATGTCCAACCAGAGACAGACGGGGGGCAGGGAGAATAGGAGCACCAGGGCCTCCTACATCTGCACGCAAACTCCAGATGCATGCACCACTTTGTGCATCTGGCTTTACGTGGGTACTGGGGAATCGAACCTGGGTCTTTGGACTTTGCAGTGAAGCGCCTTAACCACTGAGCCATCTCTCCAGCCCCTGTATTTCCATTCTAGTCCTGCCATGTTTCTTATGTAGCTTGTGCCCCTTAAAGCCTCTTTGATCATGAAAAAGCCCAACTGTCCCCTCCTATCTAAGCTGTTCCTCCCTCGACCAAGTTCTTCAGTCTTTTATCACTGCTGTCCTTTGCATCTGAACATGGCTCAACTCTCTGCTGCCTCTCTGGGTTCCCTCTGACCCTCCTCCCCCTCTTTGACTTGTCCCTGATCCACTGGTCCCCACAAGTCATTGTCCTTGAGCAAAAGGCATGCTCCTTCCCTCGCTGAACCCCACATATCCTGTTCTCTACTCTCCCGCCTC